>APFE031270126.1:0-75969 GCA_000404065.3 Pinus taeda | reverse complement strand
AGTTTGGCCCCTCCGTTTCCTACTCTCCAGCACCATAATAACCATAAAAGGGACCAGAAAGAGGAAAATGCCCAGAAATATAGTCAGGTCCATGGTGTTTGATGTTTGTAGGGTTTTCATTCAACAATCTGCAAATTAATTTAATTTATTGGGATTAATTAACTTAATTTATTAATTTAATTGAAATTCATAATTTTAATACTCAATAAACTAAATTAAATTCCCTAAATTACTACCTAACTAAATTAAACTAGCTAGATTAGCTAAATTATTAAGTTACTTACCTCTGCAGGTTGCTCCTCGCTCCTTGCTCCTCGCTCCTCGCTCTTCAGCAATTGCTCTTTGCTCCAAACTCTTGCTCTTCAAGCTCCTCAACTTCTTCAAACATTCATAATGAAATGTTTTTATGCCCAAAGGGCTTTTAAAACAAAAAAAAAATTATAAAATTTTAGTTTATTTTCGAGTCCGCGGAATTTTTTTCCGCCGACCCGCTCTCGGCCAGCTTAAAATTGCTCCCGGAGCGATTTTTTAAAGCTCGGGAGCGATCGGGAGCGATCGCTCCCCGATTGCTCCCGGGCTTTAAAAAGCGCTCCGGGAGTGACGGAGCGACCGCTCCCTAGGCCGCTCCCGAAATCGGCAGGGAGCGAAATTTTTTTGGGCGGGAGCACGCTCCCGAAAATCGCTCCCGTCCGGGAGCGATTTAGGGAGCACACTCCCAAGCCGCTCCGGAGCCGTTCCCGCCTGGAGCGCGCTTCGGGAGCGGGTTCGATGGGGGGGGGGGGCGCTCCCCCGCAACTATTGTCGAGAGTAAGTCCCTAATCAATGGCTAAGATTAGATCTGGCGTGATCCATGACTTTTGGACCATTCTAACACAGTTTTATAGTAATTCACATTAATATTTTAATTTCCCTAAGTTTAGACTTAGGGACTCCATTAAAAATATTAATTATTTTAATATCTCCCAAACTATTTAGAATTTGCCAAAACCCCTTCTTGGTATTGGAGATCTCATGTACCTTAGCCTCTCCACCAATTTTCGTGGCTAGAGCACATACAATGCTACCCCAAATCAACACTCCCTCTTAGCGAGGACTGTGCTCTAGTAATACTCCTCACTGAGCATCACTCTGATTATCCGGCACTGGTACCTGTGCTGATGCTAGGCCTCCCCGCCCAACATGCTCTGCACTGTTGCATCCTGTACTACTCCCATGGCCCTGCCACTACCACTGTTGCATCCGTACTGCAACTCGCTCTGCATCTGTGTTGTTGCCCATGGTCCTGCCACTGCCATTGCTGCATCTGCGCTGCAACCCCTCTCATCATGCTGCATCGTGCTGCTCATGGCACTACGACTGCTAACTATTGCACTGCAACTCAATTACTGAGAAGTAACTAATCTCCCAACTTTGACATCTTCGTTAGGCTAGAAACACTCCTGATGATGAAACTCCCTCTGTCACTAACAAGTGCTCCCTCTCTAACCTCTGCGCTGCTGCAACAACTCCATGCATCTCGCACCGTTTCACACCTCTCTGTGCCATCCTACACTAGTGCAACACTACCATGCCTCTCGCACTGTTGCAACCTGCTAGCCTCGCGTTGTACTGGGAATCCTGCATTATAGCTCCCTCTGTTGCTCCATCCACATCCGTCTCTACTGACATCAGACAGTCCTGCTACTCCTCTTCGGGGCTCTCGTAGCAAGGTCTAATCCTAGAAGCTACGTACCTTGAGAACCCTGCCCCTCATCGCCTATAGTTCTCCTAACTATAGCTCAATGTCTCCCCACTTCTTCTGAAGTGGCACATGACCACTCATGGCACAATCATCATCTGTCTCCACTTCCTTCTCTGCCCTTGCTTGCGCTACCTTGGTCTTGGAGGGCTCTCCCTTACTCTTCTTCCTTGGACACTGGGTCGCATAATGACACAACTCCCCATAGTGGAAGCATTTGACCTTGGAGAGGTCCTTCTTCCATTTTTCCTACTTTCCCTTAGATGTTAGAGCAACATCCTCCTCCTCCTCCTTGATTCTGATCCACTTGTCGTTGCTTCGCGCCTTGTTCAGCCTTCTAATCTCTTCCTGGTGAAGAGCAACCCACATTTCTTCCCAATCTGGAAGGGTTGCCCTACCCAGTATGCTTTGGACAAACACCTCCCAATCTCCTGAGACTATGTTTAGGGTTGTTCTCACCATCAATTCTGGATCCAATGTTGCCCCTATGGAAGTCAGTTGATCCTGGATCTCCTTCAATCGACCGAGGAATGGGTCAATATGTTCTCCCTTCTGCATCTGGTATGATTGCAACAGATTTTCTAGTAGCATCTTCCTCTGCACGGAAGTATGCTGATACAACTTGGTCAGGGCTTCCCACATCTCTTGTGCTGTGTTCTTCTCGGCAATATGTGATACTATATGATTCTTGACCCTGTCAAGGATGATACTCTTAGCCCTTGCCATTGCATCCTCGTACCTGTCATTATCAGCGGGTCAACTAGGATAGCTATCGTCCTTAATGCGAAGTGCTTGACACGATTCTTGTCTAGTACGGATAAGATTCTAGCCTTCTAGACTACGAAGTTTAAGGCTCCGTCTAGTCTGTCCTGGTCTCTTACTCTATGTAGTGCCATTTCGCTGCTCCTCTACTTCCCTCCTGGAAGTTCTCGGTATGACTCCTCTGAGCCTCGATTTCCCTCCTTGAAACCCTTCTGCCAATGTCGAGATGCCCCTCTCCAATCATTTATGCGACTGCAAAACTGATCCAGATTCCTTGGTTAGAAATCCACCTTGGCAGCAACTCCCTCTACCTTGGCCTTGCCCTGTTAGGTACTGTTCTTACTATAGTACCCCACTAGCTCCACTCTGCAACTTACCCAGAGCCTCCTAAACCCCAACAAACTGAAGGTTAGAGCTCCTAGGCTCTGCACAATCCTGGCACCAACAAATCAGCCTCCTTAGCCAACTACATCAGCCCTCCTGGCCTCTGCGTGAGCCTACCTTTGCCTCCCTCAGCCTCTGCTCTGCCTCTTCCTAGCATAATTGGCCACATTCAATAGGAAAATGTACCACAAAATGAAAAATTGGCCACATTCAATAGGAAAATGTACCACAAAATGCAAAAGGTAGCCAGGGGAAACACATTTAACACGTGGGCAAAAGCCAATACATGAGCTTTACCCCATCATCATGGCCAGCACCCTGGTTCCTACAAGCCCTAGATGAGCCTCCTTTATCATTTACGAACCCATGATTGTCCCAACCATTGGTGGGAAATGAACCACCCTACCTTAAAGGGGCTACGCACTAATATATCTCACACATCATGCTCTTACCCCTTGAGCCCCGAGCAGTCAATTAAAGAAAAATCATAAAAGGCAAAAGGGATATAAAGAAGGGTGGAAAAATCAAGGTTGAGGCACCTCAGGTACCACAATTTCTCCCTCCTAGACATTATATACCCAAGTATGGGCTTCCCTTTTACAAGCCACCCTTGTACCCCAATATCTGGCCTAGGGCTACCCCTTTTTCATTCCCTACTCCATTCATCTCTTTATCACATACCACCACCTTTTAAAGGATGTACCTTGGACAAACTATCCCCTTTAGAAGAATAAACCACCTAGTAGGATACTTGGTTAACCCCACTTGGAGCTTGGAGACATTAGCACATGCCAAAGCCCATTATGGACAGGGATGCCATTATGAAGTCCTCACCTGTTATACATGGTTTCTATGCTCTTTTACTCGATTTCCTTGATGAATTGTTGCACTGAAAGGCTAGGGATGCATTGGATCTTATGTAGGATTGTAGGTGGTCCCCATCATGGGTTTGAACTACCTATACAGGGTCCCAACCCTCCAGAGGGCTACATTGGCACATGTACGGTGTGTGTTGAGAGCTTTGGGTCTCCTCCACAATAGTAGAAAACACTTCATGGATCCCTACAGATGTTAAGAGATTTCTCGATATTCACCTATTGGATGAGGAAGATGCACACGGTTCACCTTTGCCTAGACAACCCCACAGTCGTACCATGCACTTGGCAGATGACCTAGGACTTGTATGCTAATGTGGCATCACTTACACCATTATGTGAGCCCTTATAGATGCTCTACAAGCATCATCGACTTACTTGGAGGCCCATCAGGTCACTTGCGTGCCCTCACACCCATTGGGAGCACCATAGATTTACTATATGGAGAACAAGGGGCCAACCCCTTGTCCATCATTTTGGAAGTCCTATTCATCATTATGACACTTATGGACTTCATCAAGGTTCTTAGAGAACCCAACGACATGTATCATTGATCATTCGACCTCTTGAGAGGCTTGTTATTTTATTTATGAGCTAGTTTGGTGGGCTTGTCACCAAATGTTAGTATTTGCACATTATTTTTATTTTAAAGGCTAATGGAGGCTCAAATACGTAAATCAAACTCATTAGGAGAGTATAAATACAGATGATGAGAGTTCATTTCTCATCAGCACTTGGATTTGAAACTAGTATCTCTTTAGTAATCTTCGCTATCCTTCCTGGAGGACGAATTTTTGGAGCATGGAATGAATCTTGAAGTTTGGATAATTTTCATATGTCTTGGAGCTTCTTGATGGAAAAATTTTTGGATGGTTGGATATATTCTTATACATGTAAGTACATTTTAATGCTATTCTTTCTTTCTAATTTTTTCACATACATTGTTGTTGGGATTTTGTTGTATTAGGGCTTATTCGTTGCATCTCTTATGTGAAGTTGTGGAAATTTTGTTTCTGAATAGTGAATGCTTCATGTATGGGTCATGTATAATGAATGAATGTTCCTAGGGATGTTTCATTACTGAAATTCATCTCGACAAGCCATTCATCTTGAAAATTGAAGTATAAAGTCTTTGAACTTTCTTTTGTTGTTGCCCTAGTGCCAAGCGAAGTGGTATTTGAGGCCTCCTTGACCTAGAAAATTCAAAGGTCCATAGTCTTAATTCTACCTGACTCCAATCTCCCCAAAGGATTAGGCACTGGTCCACCCAAAGATGATCACCTCAAATCTATTTTCCTTCTCCCCTTTCCCCTTCTCTAGGTCTATTCCTCTAGGTCACCTAGGGCATCAATTATCTCACAATCTAGCCATCCAAATACTTCGATTTTTGGTCCACAACCGCACTGGTGTGTCCTCAAGAAGCCCTCGAAATTTCGTGAGATTCTGAATGTGGGATATTGAGATATTGCAAGCCCTAGCTCAAAGACCAATTCTTGCCCTTGGTTTCCCTTAGGCTAGAAGCCTCACTGGGATCCTTGCATTTCCTTTCATTGAAAAATCATTCCTTGATCGTTTCCCCTCCCTAATTAGGTCAGGCATATCATTGGTTGCTAAATCCTATCCCCTTGACCGAACCTTGGGTCCACTTAGTCCCGTGTGGTCCCATGCTCTATCAAGTTTAGTTTTTCAAAGATCATCTAGAACCCAAGTTTCCACAAGAATTCTACGGCTTAGGGATTTCCTTTATAAGACACATACTCAAAACCTAACCCTAGACAAGCAAGCCACATATTTGAGCCTCTCTTGTGAATAGGCTTCTAGGATCACGCCTCTCCCTATCATTGGTCCATCTATTTCGTGATCCTTATCATAACAGGTCTCCTCCCATCAATGAAAGTTTGTAAAGAGTAGGGAGCCTTAGCCAAGGTGATAGTGGGCTATCGCTCCATTGTTTCCCTTAGCCTAGTAGTAACCCTTCAAGGATCCCCTTTTAGGACCCTTGCTAGGTTGAGTGGTAACAAGGCCTAACTAGACAAGCTCTTCTTTTTCAGGAGAATTATGCTGGGAGGATTTATGTGTGATATTGCACTACCTCTCTAAGGTACATACCCCATCCCAATGTCTATAAGGTATGTCCTTTTAAGACTATTCTTATCTTGGATCTCCATACCTAAGTCCTCAAATAATATCGGTCCTCTACAACCACTCTTCTCTTGGATTCATGTCCCAATGAAAATTTTATCTAATGCAACTCGTGGAAATTATTCTTCTAACTCAAAAATTAATTATGCAGTTTATTTGCTATGACAAATAATGACTAAACTCAACTACAATTTTCACCATAAAAATACTTCGGAAAAATAAAACACTGAAACTGAGAAATTCAACACACGCACAATAAATTTGACACAGTTCATTTGGACAATTGTCCCTGGAAAATCCCAACTTGGGAAAACTGGCGCAACAAGTGAGTGTTTTATTATTAATATTGAACAAAAATTATGAGTACAATAATTTAGATTCCCAGCTAGAAATCTAATCTGAAAAAAATACTGGCAAAAATATTCTGAGAATTTTCACTCCCCCATAGCTATTTTCTGCCTCTGAAATAGTTTCCCCTGCCTCCGCGCTAAGCTTCTTGAGTCACCCTCTATGCAGAGCGTACGCTGGCTCTTTGAAGATTTCGACCTTCCTTCCTTCGACTCTTCCTGGAACTGAAAAACATCCTCACAGAATGTTACTACTCTCTTCTTCCACATACTACTCACCCTCTGACTTCTCTGTCAAGTTGTTGCTACTGAGAAAATCGAACTGCCTGGGCAACTGAGTATTTGCACTAGATGATCTCCATCACCACATTGACTTTCTTTTATAATCCACTGTTGGAGCACCAACGACCAAGATTAAAACTTAATCAATGGATAGGATCATTTATGGGTTGAACCGTGTGACTTTCTAGATGATTCACTCCTTATCTCAATTAATACTGATTAATTAACCATATTCTCAAAGTTTAGATTTAAGAAATATTTAAAAATCAGTTAATAATCTAATTGAGACACTTCTAGGCAAAATTTCCAGAAATGATTTCTGGGTTTTGGAGATCTCATGTATTCTAGCCTCTCCACAAAATTTTGTGGCTAGAACACATTCGATGCTACAAAACTAAAACTCCCTCTTAGTGAGAAATGTGTTCTAGTGCTACTGCACACCCTGTAGCAGCAACTCGTTTTTGCCTCCTCTCTTGTCACGTTGTTGATGTCTGATCATACTGCCCACCAACCACTACGCAACTCTGATATACGCTGCATATGTCTTGCTAGTGACTTTTCCATAATGCTACCAACACTGCATCTGCACTGCAAGTCCCTCTCATCTGTTGTCGCTGCAACTGCAACATCCAAAATAGCATATCCCTGCTACTAAAATAGGTTCTCCACCATACCCATCTATTCTCAGAAATAGATGAACTTAGCTCTTCCTAGAGCTTTCATGAGTATATCTGCAACTTGAACTTCTGTGGGAACATACTATAGCTGGATTGCTCCTTGCTCTACACAACCTTTGATGAAGTGACACCTAATATCGATGTTCTTTGACCTGCCATGAAACACTAGATTCTAAGAGAACTTTATGCAACTCTGATTATCACAATGGACACTGGTCGCCTCCATCCTCTGCCTGAACAAGCTTACTAGCAACTTCAAAAGCCATATAACTTCGCACGTAGCTGTGCCAGCTTCCATATACTCTGCTTCTATAGAGCTCAATGCTACTGACTTATGCTTCTTGCTACACCAAGAAACCATCCCTAATCCAACACTGACGCAGTGCCCGGAGGTACTTTTCTTGTCCACTGAACTGCCCGCCCAATCTGCATCTATGTATCCACAAAGTCTAATGTCATCTTCTGGAGTACATTTCAACCCATACTCACCTATGCTGTGAATGTACCTTAGAATATGCCTCGTCGCTGCCCAATGTACCCTCTTCGGTTTCACCTTGAACTGACTAAGGGTATTGACTGCGAAGCAAATATTTCGCCTAGTGTTGAGCAAATACATGAGAGACTCAATGAGATGCCTATACAAGGTGGGTTCGACATCCTTCTCATTTTTTGTGTCTATCTTCTTCTAGTTGGTAATCATGGGTGTAGACATGGGTTTGCAATCCTGCATCCTTAACCTTTTTAGAATATCTGTAACATATCTTCCCTGTCCAATGAAGATCTCCCCATTCTTCTGCCACACTTCCAATCCTAGGAAATAGTGCATCAACCCCAAATCCTTCCTGTCAATTTTACTACCAGGTTCCTCTTGCAATCCTCTATGAGCCCTGATGATCTTGTCAAGAATAGATCATCCACATACAAAACTACAATGAGGGGCTCATCCTCCACCATCAAATAGTAAAGGTTGGGATCTGCATCACTCTTGACGAACCCCATCTGCTGCAAGTAGGTGTCAATTCTACCATACCATTCCCTCGGAGCCTGCTTGAGCCCATATAGAGCCTTCTTCAATTTGCACACGTGTGTGCCTTTCCTAAGTCTCAAAGCCCTCTGCCTGTTCTATGTACACTTCCTCCTCTATCACTCCATTCAAGAAGGTTGTCTTGATGTCCCTCTAGTAAATCTGCCATCCCATCTGAGCTGTTAGAGATATAACCGACCAGATAGAAGTGTATCTGGCAACTGGGGCAAATGTTTGCTCATAATCTATCTCTTCCTTTTGTGCATACCCCTTTGCCACAAACCTAACCTTGTACTTTTCTACATTGTCATCTACAGCATATTTTATCTTACAGATCCACCTCAAACCTACAATTGATCTGTCTTTTGTCCTTGGCACTACCTCCCAAACATC
Organism: Pinus taeda; assembly: GCA_000404065.3. Taxonomy (NCBI): domain Eukaryota; kingdom Viridiplantae; phylum Streptophyta; class Pinopsida; order Pinales; family Pinaceae; genus Pinus; species Pinus taeda. The sequence continues at coordinate 67,345 of APFE031270126.1, read as the reverse complement.
ATTCGTCATGATAGAGCTTTAGTCTTCTACCATGTCATCTATCCGCACCTGATGTTGTGCGGCCTCCTGAAAGATGGAAGGTTTTGCAACCTAAGCTACCAATGCTTGGTACCTATCAGGTTGTCTACGTTGTCTCTTGCTCGTCCTAGGAGTTCCAATAAACTCCTCTACATCTCTTAATGTCTGACGAAGCTCTCTGCTGGCTTGACCACTAGTCGTGGGAGGTTCTACTAGCACCTCCTCATCCCGTCTCTGCTGCTCCATTTGTTGACAACTGCCCCGATTTCTTGCACTTAAAGAAATATTGGTACTGGTCACAGTACTTGACCCGTGTGACTGTCCCCCTGCTTGTCCCACTAGTTTCCCCTGTTGCTAGACTAAAGGAGCTTTGGTTGACTGGTTCTGATCACCTGCAAGGATTTCACAAGACCTCCTGAAAGCTCGGTCCTCCATGAACTTCAAGTATCGCCTAACTACTATCTTCCTATTGCTAGGAATATAAATTTTGAGTGCCTTTGAGTTTTCACTATACCCAACGAAGAACCTCCTCTGCAGTCTGATCCAATTTGGTCCTTTTATCTTTTGGCATGTGACAATAAGAAACGCTGCCAAAAATTTTGAGGTGGCTGACTTTTGGCTTCTTTTCTGTGAAGACTCCTAGCATTTTCTTCCCCAATGCTCTACGAAGAGTCCTGTTCTAAATATACATTGCCGTGTTACATGCTTTTACCCATAGAAATATGGGTAGATCCTAGTCATATAACATAGCCTTTGCATCTCCAACAATGGTTCTGTTTTTCCTCTTTGCTACACCATTCTATTGTGGATTATATGGAGTTTTTCATTCGCTCTTGATGTCTTTCTTCGCATAGAAATTTGTGAAATCTTTATCAATATATTCTCAACTATTATTTGAGTGAAGCACCTTGATCTTCTTCCCTGTCGCATTCTCCACGAGAGTTTTAAACTCTTTGAAATGATCGAAGACTTCATCCTTGGTCTTCAAGAAGTAGATCCAGGTTTCCCAGGAATGATAATCAATAAAGGTGACGAAATATTCGACACTGCTGAGAGCTCTAGTGGACATCAGGCCACAATATCTGTGTATAAGTCCCAATGCGCCATTAATTCTGTTGTCACTTCTTGAAAATGTCACCTTAGCATACTTCCCAAGTACACATCCTCTGCACACATCATCATGTTTAGTTACAAGTTCAAAAACCCCTATTACGGTTTCTTTGAGCATCCTAAGTGCTCCATGGTGTAGATGCACCATTCTCCTGTGCCATAATTCATTCAGCTCCTTCCCACTGCTACTGTTATTGCTTATCAGTTCCATTGGAGAATCGATTTGTAACCGATACAACCTGTTACTTCAAACTCTAATTTGTCTTACCTTTTTCCAACTCGAATGTTTGCCATACACCTTCTTCCCCACAAAGTGAATATCATATCTCTTATCCTGTAACTAGGATACTTAAATTAGGTTCATATCCAATCCTAACACATGCAATACATCTGGCGCGTTAGTGCTTTCTGCTGACTCCCGCTGAAAATCTTTGGTACCTCTCCCTACTAGAGTACATTTCGTTTTATTTCCCATAGTAATATGGAAATCCATATGCTCCTCTTTGTAGCTAGAAAAATATTCTCTAACCCCTGTCATGTGAACTGATGCTCCACTATTTATATACCAGACTCCTTGTGAAGCTGATCTTGCTAAGCAAGCAAATTCGTCTTCTAGAATTTGAAGTCTCCTCAATGTTACTTCTGTCCATGGCTATACTCGAACAAATTTAGTATGCTATTCCTCCTTTCCTCCCAACGCAGATTCTACTCTACAACATGCAGCAAAAACTCTCTACACCCAACCAGGATTCTATTCACAGCGAAAATCTGAGTCGCAACTACGCCCTCTAACTGTTGGAATCACTAATCTGGGCAATTTGCTTTTTCCTGCCTCCTTTCAACTAAAAAATTGAACAACTACCCTAGCAACTCGAACTACCTGGTCTGGACTCTATGCAGTTTCTCTGGGAATCTCGGTCTGCTACTCTCTCTAAATAACAAAATTCCTTTCTCTCCTTCTGAGCTTCCTGGTTGATCAATTATGCTTTAATACCATGTGAAAATTTTATCTATTGCAACTACTAGAAATTATTTTTCTAACTCAAAAATTAATTATGCATTTTATTTGCTACGAAAAATAATGAATAAAATCACACTTGCAATTTTCACCATAAAAATACTGCGGAAAAATAAAATACTAGAAACTGAGAAATTCTAGTGCACAAAACAAATTTGACACAGTTTTTTTTGGACAATTGTCCCAAAAAAACCCAAGTTGGGAAAATCGGTGCAACAAATAATGTTTTTATTATTAATACTCAACAACAAGTCTGAGTACAATAATTTAGATGCCCAGATGGCAATCTAATCTGAAGAAAATAGTAGCGAAAATATTGTGTGAAATTTCTCTCACCCCACAAATAATTTTTGCCTCCAAAATAGCTTCCCCAACCTCTGCTTTGAGTTGCCTGCATCACTCTCTATGCAAAGCCTGCACTGGCCCTCTTAAGATTTTGGCCCTCAATCCTTCGACTCTTCCTAGAATTGAAAAACTTCCTCCTAGAATGTTACTGCTCTCCTCTTCCACCTGCTACTCACCCTCTGGCTCTATCTTCTCTGCTGAGCTGCTGCTATTAAGAAAATCGGACTGTCTAGGCAACTGAGTATCTGCACTGGATGATCTCCATCACCACAATGACTTTCTTTTATAATCCACTGTTGGAGCACCAACGACCAAGATTAAAACTTAATAAATGGCTAGGATTTCTGGGTCAATCTGTGTGAGTCTCTAGATGATTCACGCCTTATCTCAATTAATACTGATTAATTAACCATATTCTCTAAGTTTAGACTTAGGAAATATTTAAAAATCAGTTAATAATCTAATTGAGACACTTCTAGGCGGAATTTCCAGAAACGATTCTAAGTTTTGGAGACCTCATGTATTCTAGCCTTTCCAAAATTTCGTGGCTGAAGCACATCAAATGCTACAAATACTAACGGTCCCATCCTCAAAGAGTGTCGGTACCTTTCCTTTCTTGGATGTTATATCCTCAAGGAAAATACAAATGCTTATCCAATCCTCCAACATTCTCTCTCCACCACTTGAAGAGGAGAATGCATATGTGATGTCCAACATCACTCCCTCTCAACCAGACAGTACATCGCTATTCTCCCTTAATCTTGACAATAGGTCCCTGCTCCAATTTAAGGAGACTCCTTTTGCTCCCTCTCAAAACTAGAGGAGATTCCAGACTTCCAATAATGGAAGCCAACACCACAAACCTTATAGCTTGTCTTCATTAGAGTATTCGCTACTAGTTCTCCATAGCTACATGGCTCCCTCTTTCCTTCGCATCTCTTGCATCGAACCTATTTCTTTTCGAGGTATCATGGAACTATCTCCACTTTGTGTTCTTGTTCATCTTTCTTGCTCATCACTTTCCTCATATATGAAGGCATTGTATTTAACCTCCCAATCTTTAACCTGATCATGGCTTCCTTATGAAAGTGATTTTCCTTGACCTTCAGGTTATCTTCTCATACAACTACCCTTTCAATCCCAAGATGGACTCATCTTGACTTCATAGTTGTCAGGTATCAGATATTTGATCTTTCCTCAATCTTCCATACAGTTGAACTTGCCTCAGTTGTTATCATGTAATCTTGTAACTTCTTTTCCAAGTAGAATAATAATATGTTAACTAGATAACCAAACAATAAATAAATTAGACTCACCTTACCATGATGACCTTCGCATTCCATCAACATTCTCATCGACTATCTCCATTGTAAATTTCCTTCATGCATTAGAGTTTTGGAATTTCTAAGTCTGACACGTTAGAAACCCTTCATGCACTTTACTGATTTCTTCCTACCTAATTGTTCTGTTAATTAACAAGTTAGTTACCATATAAATATTGGAAATAAATACAAGTACATGCTCAACACATTACAGATCATCAACTGAAGGAAATAGAAACAAGCACACAAGTGACACCGCTGTTTTTGGACTAATGTCCCCAGAAAAACCCAATGCGGGAAATCCAGTGCAGCTATCTGAGGGTTTGATTTATTAAGCAATTTCATAATACAATTTGGGTGTCAAATCTGGCTGACCCAACAGAGAAAAATCTCGGCAGTAGTACCTCTCTACTCGGAAGAAGATATTCCGGCTGAATCCCCGGATAAACACTCTGGCAGCTCCACAGCTCTAATCCGCTCCACGAAACCCCGGCGTCAGCCTCTCTCTGGCCAAGCGTCACTCCAGCCTAGCTTGCGTCAACCCTCTGGCCCTCCGCGTCACCCACGCTGGCCCTCTGAGGCACTGCGCAGCTCCTAGTTGCCTCTACGTGAGCCCTGGCTAGGTCTCTGTGAACCCTTGGCTACGTCTGCGTCCCTCTCTCCAACTAATGTGTTGATCCTCCCGGTGCTATCTATGTCTCTTTGCTTGTGTATTCACTGCCCCTCAACTGCAACTCTAATCACTCTCTTAACTTTTTTAGCAAATTCGGCCCCAGAAAGTCGAAATCTTGATCTCTTGGTGTGTTCTCCAAGTGACCCTCGAGCCTCCTCTTATACTATTCTCGTTGACAAATCAACGGTCGAGAGTAAGTCCCTAATCAATGGCTAAGATTAGATCTAGCGTGATCCATGACTTTTGGACCATTCTAACGCAGTTTTTATATTAATTCACATTAACATTTTAATTTCCCTAAGTTTAGACTTACGGACTCCATTAAAAATATTAATTATAGTAATATCTCCCAACCTATTTAGAATCTGCCAAAAGCCCTTCTGGGTATTGGAAATCTCATGTATCTTAGCCTCTCCACCACTTTGCCTAGCTAAAGCACATCCAATGCTACCCCAAATCAACATTCCCTCTTAGCGAAGACTGTGCTTTAATAATACTCCTCACTGAGCATCACTCTGATTATCTGGCACTAGTACCTGTGTTGATGCTAGGCCTCCCCGCCCAACATGCTCTGCACTACTGCATCTTGTACTATCGCCTATGGCCCTGCCACTGCCACTGTTGCATCCGTACTACAACTCCCTCTGCATCTGTGCTGCTGCCCATGGTCCTGCCACTGCCACTACTGCATCTACGCTGCAACCCCTCTCATCATGATGCATAGTGCTGCTCATAGCACTACGACTGCTAACTATTGCACTGCAACTCACTTACTGAGAAGTAAGTAACTAATCTCCCAACTCTGACATCTTCGTTAACCTAGAAACACTCCTGATGATGAAGCTCCCTCTGTCACTGACATGTGCTCCCTCTCTAACCTATGCGCTGCTGCAACAACTCCATGCATCTCGCACCATTGCACACCTCTCTGTGCCATCCTACACTAGTGCAACACTACCATGCCTCTCGCACTGTTGCAACCCGCTAGCCTCACGCTGTCCTGGGAATCCTGCACTATAGCTCCCTCTGTCGCTCCATCCACATCCATCTGTACTGACATCAGACAGTCCTGCTACTCCTCTTCGGGATTCCCGTAGCAAGGTCTAATCCAAGAAGCTACGTACCTCGAGAACCCTGCCCCTCATCGCCTGTAATCCTCTTGACTATAGCTCAATGTCTCCCCACTTCTTTTGAAGTGGCACATGAGCACTCATGGCACAATCATTGTCTGTCTCCACTTCCTTCTCTGCCCTTTCTTACGCTGCCTTGGTCTTGGAGGCCTTTCCCTTACTCTTCTTCCTTGGACACTAGGTCGCATAATGACACAACCCCCCACAGTGGAAGCATTTGACCTCAGAGAGGTCCTTCTTCCATATTTCCTGCTTTCCCTTAGATGTTAGGGCAACATCCTCCTCCTCCTCCTTCTTGATTCTGATCCACTTGTCACTGCTTCCCGCCTTGCTCAGCCTTCTAATCTCTTCCTGGTGAAGAGCAGCCCACATTTCTTCCCAATCTGGAAGGGTCGCCCTGCCTAGTATGCTTTGGACAAACACCTCCCAGTCTCCTGAGACTACGTTTAGGGTTGTTCTCACCATCAATTCTGGATCCAGTGTTGCCCCTATGGAAGTCAGTTGATCCCAGATCTCCTTCAATCGACCGAGGAATGGGTCGATATGTTCTCCCTTTTGCATCTGGTATGATCGCAACTGATTTTCTAGTAGCATCTTCCTCTACAACGAAGTATGCTGATAGAACTTGGTCAGGGCCTCCCACATCTCCTGTGTCGTGTTCTTCTCGGCTATATATGCTACTCTATGATTCTTGACCCTGTCAAGGATGATACTCTTAGCCCTCACCATTGCATCCTCATACCTGTCGTTATCAGCCGGGTCAACTACGATAGCTATCGTCCTCAAGACGAAGTGCTTGACACGATTCTTGTCTAGTACGGATAAGATTCTAGCCTTCTAGACTACAAAGTTTGAGGCTCCGTCCAGTCTGTCCTGGTCTCTTACTCTATGTAGTGCCATTTCACTGTTCCTCTACTTCCCTCCTGGAAATTCTCGGTATGACTCCTCTGAGCCTCGATTTTCCTCCTGGAAACCCTTCTGCCAATGTCGAGATGCCCCTCTCCAATCGTTTATGCGACTGCAACACTGATCTGGATTCCTTGGTTATAAATCCACCTTAGCAGCAACTCCCTCTACCTTGGCCTTGCCCTGTTAGGTATTGTTCTGACTATAATACCCCACTAGCTTCACTCTACAACTTACCCACAGCCTCCTAAACCCCAACAAACTGAAGGTTAGAGCTCCTAGGCTCTGCACAATCCTGCCACCAACAAATCATCCTCCTCAGCCAACTGCATCAGCCCTCCTAGCCTCTGCATGAGCCTACCTTTGCCTCCCTCAGCCTCTGCTCTGCCTCTTCCTAGCTCAATCTTGATGATGCAACCACTGCGTCCCCCCTTCCTTGCTGCCACTCTACTAGGAACAACTTTTGTCACTTGGGACAGTTGTTTTCTATCGTTGCTGCTCTATTCGACTGATGTCCTCAATTCTCCTGTGATATGCAACAACGCTCTGATACCATGTTGGAATTTCTAAGTCTGACACATTAGAAACCCTTCATGCACTTTACTGATTTATTCCTACCTACTTATTTTGTTAATTAACAAATTATTTACCATGTAAACACTGGAAATAAATACAAGTACATGCTCAACACATTACAGATCATCAATTGAAGGAAATAGAAACAAGCACACAAGTGACACCATTGTTTTTAGACTAATGTCCCCAGAAAAACACAATGCGGGAAAATAGATGCAGCTATCTGAGGGTTTGATTTATTAAGCAATTTCAAAATACAAGTGGGTGCCAAATCCGGCTCACCCAACAGAGAAAAATATTGGCAGTAGTAGCTCTCTATTCAGAAGCAGATATTCCGGCTGAAACCCCGGATAAACACTCCGGCAGCTCCAATCTACCCCACGAAACCCCAGCGTCAACCTCTAGGGACTGCGTCAGCGTCTATCTGGCCCAACGTTAGCCCAACGCCATTCCAACTTGGCCTGTGTCAGCCTCTGGAGGCACTGCTTCAGCCCTCTGGCCCTCTGTGTCACCCACGTTGGCCCTCTGAGGCACTGCGCAACTCCTGGCTGCCTCTACGTGAACCCTTGACTACTTCTGCATCCCTCTCTAGCTACTGTGTTGATCCTCTCGGTGCTATCTCTGCCTCTCTACTTCTGTATTCACTGCCCCTCAGCTGCAACTTTGATCACTCTCTCAAATTTCTCAGCAAACCCAGCCCCAGAAATTCGAAATCTTGATCTCTTGGTGTGTTCTCCAAGTGACCCTCAAGTCTCCTCTTATACTTTTCTCGTTGACAAATCAATGGCCGAGATTAGGTCCCTAATCAACAGCTAAGATTAGATCTGACTTCATCCATGACTTTTGGACCATTCTAACAAAGTTTTATATTAATTCACATTAATATTTAAATTTTCCTAAGTTTAGACTGAAGGACTCCATTAAAAATATTAATTATTTTAATATCTCCCAAACTGTTTACAATCTGCCAAAACCCTTTCTGAGTATTGGGGATCTCATGTGCCTTAGCATCTCCACCAATTTTCATGGCTAGAGCACATCCAATGCTACCCCAAATCAACATTGAGTGCCCAAGGATCGAACTTGATTACCAAGTTACAACATTTCTTTCGAAGATTATGCTGGATGTCAATCATTATCTTACATATTCTAGAGAAAGTCCTAATCTTTTTATACATTCTTAAGTAAGTCAACTTCTATTCTATTCCAACATCACAAATACTTAAGCATATCCAACTTTATTCCACAAGATTCTTCGTACATATGAATCTTATCCAAAGTTTACTTTCAATATGCATTCCTATGCTCTTATCCAATCATCTAGCTCTATGACCGTGAAGTGAGCCATTGCATTCTTTCATCCTTTTTATCAATATTGATTCCACATTACATGGAATGTCTACTTTCTTTGCCATGATGTGTTTCCCAAGGACCTTTCCAAAATGATGGTCCATCCTGGATCATGATGATCCATTTTAGCAAGATGACAACCTCTAACATAATGTTAAATAACATCTAGATGGATAATATGCAAAATGGTCTAACATTCTATCCTAGATTATTTCTACTAAGCAACATAATCATATAAATTCCAAACATGCTACTATCATATGCTTCTATCCTATGATGCTTATACAAAACATGTCATTTGAAAGAAAATTAACATATGTAAAGAACCTAGAAGTTAGTGAACCTTCTTTAGTAGTAAAGATCCTTCACTTCTTCCTTCTTTGCCTTCTTCTCAGATTCTCCTACTATGTCGGCTTCATGAGTTTCACTCCTGTCCTTTCTCTTATTGTTTTGTTGATTTGGACAGTGTTGAGAAATCTAGGGCATCAATATAAAGTGATTTCTCTTCTATAGATAACTGCTTGTGAATGCTTTTTACTTTCTTAGATTAGGGTCTTTTTTTACTTAGATTATTAATGTTCTTCTTCATCAAACAACTACCAATGCATAAACCATAAAGAGACAAGAGACACAAAATATAGGCTATCCGCCAGGGCCAAAACCTCTCCCACTTGAGAAGAAAACCCGAAAAAAATATTCTTCTTATTGAGACTTCAATTGATGAATACCAAGACCAAGACCAAGACCCTTCACCTACTTACCACTCCAAGACCAAGTCACAAGATCTCTTTCACTGCTTCTCTTCCATGCCAAATCAATAATTGGTCAAACTGGCTTCAAGCAAGGTTAACTTCAACAACTTGAACTTTTCAGCCTTCTACCATAGTCCTACAATTCTTCGTCCAATAGTACTTCTGCAATTTCCACGTGTGAACTGATTTGAGACTTGTTGACCCTCTCTTCTTCACTTGACTTGGAGATTCCTCCTTGAGGCTTCAGCTAGCAAGAATGATGCTCAACAACTTCCTTAAAGGCTTCTCTAGAGACTGTTATATCCCTACTGCAAAAACCCTAATTTTCTACCACACATGTGAGGAGAAATTACCCAAAACAACGTTGAGCCTCCTCACTCTTCTTGCCCTTCACTTCACTGGTTATGAGACTACTCCTTATCTTCTTCGTACTTCTTCCTATTACAAATTGCTTGACTGAAATCCTTGCTCCAAAATAAGGCCGAGCTTCCCTATTTATAGTTGTTTGCCAGCATAATAAGCTGACATGAGTGCATGTGAGCCGACATGTCCTTTAGAGAGTTTACATTATTCCTTATGACGTTGACTTGAAGGGAGATGTGTGTGCCAATCTTGGAGGGCTATTTATACTTATCTAATGACGCATACAAACATGTAACATGCCCAAGAAGGGTCCTTCATACATGACATTGACTCAATTTGACTTTTATTACTAGATGAAAAAACTTAAAAGGCTCACAATGGGAGCCATTACTAGAATAAAATTCCTTGCTCATAAAACCCATGAGACAAGCATTACAATAATAATTTTCTTTTTCTGTTTTTCATCAATTACATAAAATTACAATTACATATGTCATTATGATGACCAAACCTAGTTACACTTTTCAACACTCCCTCTTAACTAGGGTGGTATTCATAATGGTACTTGGTTATTCTCAATCTGAAGAATTTCTCATAAGAAGAGTCGTATTGGTAACCCATCTTATAGCATCATATCAACCAGCATTGTAACATAGCAAGGCCTTGACTAACAACTCTATCTCTCCACAAGATCTGAGCTCAATGTTGGCAAGACCAATGACGTATAGACACCCACATCATTCTCTCTCGGAACATACCCCACCCTTGCTTTTAGGGTGTGTTCCACCATGACTATTCTTATCTTGGATTCCCAGTCCTCAAAGAATATCGATCCTCTACAACTACTCTTATCTTGGATGCCCTAACTCATCCTTAAAGAGTATCAGATGCCAGATGTTTACCCAATCCTCCATTTCGTCTTCCTGAGTGAAGAAAAGAATGATGTGTCTATCTCTCCCTCCTAATTAGGAAGGACATATCTATTCCAATAAATGAATGTACTCATTCTTACGGAAGGAACATACCTAAGCTCCCTCTTGGCTTAGGAATTTCCAGGTTTCTTCCAAGTAAGAAACTTGTTTCCAGGCTCCCTCTTAATTAGGGACCTGCAGTAGTTCCTCAGGTGGAGATGATGGTATTGATTTCTGGTAGCATCAGATGTGCTCTGTTAAATTGGCAACTAGGGCCAAACTCCATGTGGGTCAGCTTATTTATGGCAGCTGATATTTTTATTGGATCCCTCTCGTTGAGAGGTGTAGGATTGATCCAAAGATCATCTGATTCCGATAAGTATTTATGGAGATATGAATTTATTTTGATTATGGAATTATTATCAAACCGACTAGCAACTTGAGTAGGTTCAAAAGCCCAATAGACGTGTCTATTCATCATCTACGTTTTGGTATAAATACGTGAGGACTTGAGGTCATTTTGCAATACATTCTTCAAGTGATCTCCTCCTCTCCACGTCTTGGGTTATTGGTGAAGGAGAGACACTAAGAAGAATACGCTGACCTTCAATGATGCCCTCGCTGTTGTACATTGTTGAAGGAGATCTGGTCGCAATAAAGGAGGCCTCATATGTAGCTAAAGGGAAGGCCCTATCCGCAACAAAGGAAGGCTTGGATAAGGCTAGATCCACAGACATTGAGGAGACCCTATACACAGTTTAGATGATGCCCTATATGCAATTGAGATGATGATCTAGCCGCAGTTCAGCTGTGCCCTAGCCACAATTCAGACATGCCTTAGCCGCAGTCAAGGGAAGGCTCCTATCCACTAACTAAAGAAGCTCCATTACACAGTCAAGTGATGCAGTAAATACGCTATCCAGAAGTCTAATATGGAAGCACTATTACACTGTCTAGAAGCCCTAATACGCTGACCTATAGACTTATACTCAGGCCCTAATACGCAGCCTAATGTAGTCCATCTTCGCTAGCGAAAGGAGGCCCTAACCACAGATAAGGGAGGCCTAATACGCACTCCAAGAATAGACACTATCACAGCTAATTGAAGCCTGTTGACAGCGTAAAAGAACAAGGAAAGTTTGAGTTGTTGTAGGTAATAGCACCGTCATAGAGACATGACTGTTTGCATATTCTTTTGTGACTGCATGAAGTTGTTCTCTTCTTGTAGGAGAACCGAGTTGGAGGAGCTAAGGGATAGATCTGTTGGGATCTCGTTGGAAGCACAAGAAGCAAGGTTTATGTTGCCTGGAAGGCCGTTACACCACAGTCTAGGATTGCGTATGAGTTTTGAGGACTTGTACATATGCCCAAATCAATAGCATAACCAAAGAAGTGTCCTAGTTTGTTTGAAGGATTGTTTCAATAGTGCCTGGTACCCTAACCAGTCATCATGATGACAACAACAAAATATGTACAACGTGGTGATGGAGAGCAGTAAAGTTGTGTACAACAACTCAACAATAGAATAGTATGATGTAGCATGATGGGCATGCATAATGATGATTGAGACAGCATGATGAGATCATGGGCAGCGTGGGCAGCATGAAGCATGGTGAGTTCATCGGCAGCATGGGCAGCATGAAGCATGATGATGCATGAGTAGCTGAAGTATGAAGTCATGGACAACTTGATGTATGGCCAGCATAGTGACCATGAGCAGCATGGAGATGCATGATGCGGCATGATGATGCTACACGGTAAGGTGCAGCAGATGAACGAAATGGATAGGTGAAGTCGTCACCTAGGAAATTCAGTTGAAGCAGAATGTCTTCAATTGATCTCATCATTATAGGAAATGATCTATGTTTAGATCTAGACAAATCAAAGTGTTGACTTTTGTTGTAAATGTATTATCTCTCTCTCTCTCTCTCTGTTGAACTTTGAAGATAAAAGAAGATTTGATCAAAGGGTTTCCCCACACATTGTGGGGTCTGTCCCTGACTTCCGCCACATCTTGTGTCCTCTTGTCTTGGCTTGTCTTCTACGATTTATATTTATGTTCTATCTGCAGTTTACGTTATGCTGATGTGATTGCTAATATGGAAAAGAAATTAAATAAATTGCTCCAGCATAGAACATGCCCAAATTAACATGGTATCAGAGATGAGGTGAAGACAATGCCCAAGCAAGAATGAAAGAACAATCACCAAAGACAATTGGGATAAGACAAAAGGATCAATGGGTTCTTCACAATTCACTTAGGGTGAAGTCGAAGCATAGCATATTCTCAGAATGGCGCAGCAAAACTTCTGTGGCATACCTTAAGACCACTTCATTGGGAAGTAAGGACCATAGTAGTACCGATGGACGCATCATTGTATCTACCGTACTCCCTATGCTAGGATGACCTCCATTGATCTGGGATCAATGATACTAGTTTGGGACTAGTGGTAGGAGTTGTACCATACTATGACACTGACTTCGGGTCGGTTGAGATTGGTCTGGGACCGGTGGTACATACTCTGAGACTAACTTCATGTCAATGCAGTACTGGTCTGGGACCAATGAGAGTGGTACATACTATGACATTGACTTTAGGTCGGTTGAGACTGGTCTGGGACCAGTGGTACACTCTAAGACTGCGATACTAGTATGGGACCAGTGGTACACTCTCTGAGACTGCGATACTGGTCTGAGACCAGTGGTAGGAGTTGTACCATACTATGACACTGACTTCGGGTTGGATGAGACTGGTCTAGGGCCAGTGGTACATACTCTGAGACTAACTTCGTGTCAGTGCAGTACTGGTCTGGGACCAATGAGAGTGGTACATACTATGACGCTGACTTCAGGTCCGTTGAGATTGGTCTGGGACCAGTGGTACACTCTCTGAGACTGCGATATTGGTCTAGGACCAGTGGTAGGAGTTGTACCATAGTATGACACTGACTTCGAGTCGATTGAGACTGGTCTGGGACCAGTGGTACATACTTTGCGACTGACTTCGTGTTAGTGCAGTATTGGTTTGGGACGAGTGAGAGTGGTACATACTATGACGCTAACTTCGGGTCAGTTGAGACTGGTCTAGGACTAGTGGTACACTCTCTGAGACTGCGATACTGGTTTGGGACCAGTGGTAGGAGTGGTGCTTACTATGAAGCTGACTTTGGGTCGATTGACACTGGTCTGGGACTAGTGGTACGCACTCTGAGACTAACTTCGGGTCAGTAGAGAATGGTAAGAGACATTCTGGATCAATTCTTCTTCTTCATAGTTCAGCAGAGCCAAGTTGAGCTGAGCCAGAGCCAGCAGAGCTGCGCTGAGCCAGTAGAGCAAAGCAGAGCTAAGCAGAGGTGGGCAGAGCAGTGCAGGACACTGATGGCAGAGATGGTACAGTCGGACTTATGGATCAATGGATGGAGTTCTCCCTAGTTGAGAGGGAGTTTTAGATTGGCAACTAGGGTCAAACTCCATGTGGGTTAACTTATTTATGGAAGCTGATATTTTTATTGGATCCCTCTCATTGAGAGGTGTAGGATTGATCCAAAGATCATCCGATTCTGATAAGTATTTATGGAGATATGAATTTATTTTTATTATGGAAGTATTATCAAGCTGACCAGCAACTTGAGTAGGCTCAGAAGCCCAATAGACGTGTCTATTCATCATCTACGTTTTGGTATAAATAGGTGAGGACTTGAAGTCATTTTGACATACATTCTTCAAGTGATCTCCTCCTCTCCACATCTTGGGTTATTGGTGAAGGAGAGACACTAAGAAGAATATGTTGGCCTCGGATGATGCCCTAGCTGCTATACGTTGTTGGAGGAGATCAGGCCAAAGTAGAGGAGGCCTTATATGCAGCTAAAGGGAAGGCCCTATCCGCAACAAATGAAGGCTTGGATAAGGTTGATCTGTAGACATTGAAGAGACCCTATACACAGTTCAGATGATGCCCTATACACAATTGAGATAATGATCTAGCCACAATTTAGCTATGCCCTAGCCACAGTTCAGACTTGCCTTAGCCGCAGTCAAGGGAAGGCCCCGATCCACTAACTAAAGAAGCTCCATTACACAGTCAAATGATGCACTAAATACGTTATCCAGAAGTCTAATATGGAGGCACTATTACACTGTCCAGAAGCCTTAATACGCTAACCTGTAGACTTATACTTAGGCCCTAATACGCAGCCTAATGCAATCCATCTTCGCTGGCCAAAGAAGGCCCTAACCACAGATAAGAGAGGCCTAATACGCACTCCAAGAATAGACACTATCATAGCTAATCGAAGCCTGTTGACAGCATAAAAGAAGAAGGAAAGTTTGAGTTGTTGTAGGTGACAACATCGTCATAGAGACAGGACTGTTTGCGTATTCTTTTGTGACTGCATGAAGTTGTTCTCTTCTTGTAGGAGAACCGAGTTAGAGGAGCTAGGGGATAGATCTGTTGGGATCTCGTTTGAAGGACAAGAAGCAAGGTTTATGTTGCTTGGAAGCCATAGAAAGACTGTGTGTTAGGCTGCAGGCCATAACACCACAGTCTAGGATTGTGTATGAGTTTTGAGGACTTGTACATATGCCCAAATCAACAGCATAACCAAAGAAGTGTCCTAGTTCGTTTGAAGGACTGTTTCAATAGTGCCTAGTACCCTAACCAGTCATAATGATGATAGCAGCAAAATATGTACAACATGATGATGGAGAGCAATAAAGTTGTGTACAACAACTCAGCAATAGAACAATATGATGTAGCATGATGGGCATGCATAATGATGATTGAGACAGCATGATGAGATCATGGGTAGCGTGGGCAGCATGAAGCATGGTGAGTTCATCGGCAGCATGGGCAGCATGAAGCATGATGATGCATGAGCAGCGGAAGTATGAAGTCATGGACAACTTGATGTATGGGTAGCATGATCATGAGCAGCATGAAGATGCATGATGCAGCATGATGATGCTACACGGTAAGGTGCAACAGATGCACAAAATGGATAGGTGAAGTCATCACCTACGAGATTCAGCTAAAGCAGAATGTCTTCAACTAATCTCATCATTATAGGAAATGATCTATGCTCAGATCCAGATAAGTCAAAGTGTTGACTTTTGTTGTAAATGTATTATCTCTCTCTCTCTCTTTCTCTGCCGAACTTTGAAGATAAAAGAAGATTTGAGCAAAGGGTTTCCCCACACATTGTGGAGTTTGTCCCTGGCTTGCACCACATCTTGTGTCCTCTTGTCTTGGCTTGTCTTCTGCAGTTTATATTTATGTTCTATCTGCAGTTTACTTTATGCTGATGTGATTGCTAATATGGAAAAGAAATTAAATAAATTGCTCCAGCATAGAACATACCCAAATTAACATGCTCTAAGTCTCAAAATTTGCAAGGAGGCTTAGACACATGCATTCTCCAATACCCAGAAATCATTTTGGGAAATTCCACCTGGAGACAGTTTATAAAATAATTAATTATTTTTAATGGGACCCTAAGTCTAAACATAGGAAATTAAAATAATTAATGGGTATTAATCTAAACTGTGGGTGTAACTTCTAGAAGAAGATGAGGATCAAGCCAAAATGATCTAAGCCATTGATTAGAAGTTAATCTAGGTCGTTGGTTGTCCAACAGAAAGATATAAGAAGAGGCCTGAGGGGCACCTAGAGAAAACACACACAGAGAGTTCAAAAGATTGAATTTCTGAAGCAAAGAAGCTGCCGGTAAGAAATTTGAAGGGGCAGAGATAGTATCCAGAAGAGGGAAGTTTTCTTAGGCCGGAGAGTACAAGGCAGATAGGGCAGAACGATGTCCAGAGAGACGTTGACGCTGGCCCACGTAGACTTGACATAGTGGCAGCATAAAGCCTAGAGGAAAATCAAATTCCTGTTGAGGAAATCTAGTTTTAGAAGTTGGGAGCCGGGGCGTGAGACCAAGAGGTAGGAAATCGAATTTTCTGGGTAGCAAAGGATCCAGAGGAAGAGCAGCGCAATCCCCAGCTAAGGTGACGCAGAGACTGTGTAGGGTTGACACAGATCTACGCAGAAGCTGAACAAGAAGGGAGACAGAGCCTCCTTCCAGCGAGGTCAAGGTCAGATTCTTCCAGTGATAGGGTGAGATCATCTCACTATTTGTTTTGTCCAGTTTTTCTCTGTATTGGATAGCCAGTTGGGCTTCCAACAAATTGTACTCATATTTATTATTGCCTAATAATAAAACCCTCAAAGGTGCTGCACCAGTCTTCCCAAGTTGGGTTTTTCAGGGAGATTTATCCAAAAATAATTGTGTCATTGTGTTGTAACTTTTTCCTGTTCAGTTTCATGTTTCGGCATATTATTTTAAATAGTGAATGTTACAGTTGTATTTACTTCGATATTTACCCTAGAACATAGTAAATAACTTGTATGGATTAACAAGTAGGAGAAGTAACATCAATTTGTTGCAGTAGGGATTCTGGGTTTAGGAATTTGCACATGGTATGGGTGTTGCAAGAGAACCAAGAAGAACAGAGTCGGAAGACCTAGTGTTGAAGGAAGAAGGGAATTTGAAATTCCTGCAGAGGCAGCAATTCGAATCCCCAGAGGATTTGCACAGTTCAGGCCAGGAGAGCTAGATTTTTGAAGGAGGTCTCTCTCTAAGTGATTCGACAGAGAGGTAAGATTTCCAAATTGAAATTTGTCAGCAGCAGAGGGAGCAAAGCAGCAGCTTCAATGAAGACGTAATTTTTTTTGGTAGGATGCAGTTTTATGCAGGCAGTTGTTGGGCAAGAAGACATCAAAGGGAAGAGAGAGACACAGTTGAGGGAATTCTTCCTCAGAGGACTTCCAGCCAAGGACTCTGAATTCTCACTAACTAAGCAGTAGCGAAGAAGGGCAAATCTACAAGCTCCCGAAGGGAGTGTGTAGGCCAGTCCACTGCTGCGCAGAGTAGAGAGGAGGCTATTCGACATTTCTATTTGGCAGAGATGGCAGCTAGTGGACTAAGAGATCAAGACAAGTTGGATGGGGCTTCCAACTATGTGATCTAGAAGGCAAGGATGTCATGCCTTCCGGATGAGCACTTTCTCAAAGTGTACATCGACAGCGTGGTAGCTGAGCCTACAAATCCAGATCAGCTCAAGAAGTACAAGGGAGAAACAGTGATGACAAAAAGAATGATCCTCGACGGAGTGAAGAATCATATAGTCTATCACATAGCTGGTAGAAACACTAACAAGGAGATGTATGCATTGTCGACGTTGTATCAAGGATCTTTCGAGGAGCAGAAGATGTACTTGGAGCAGAAGATGAGATCTACGCATATAAGGGGGAACAAATTGATCAGTTCGTCACGAAGCTTCAGGAGACCCGAGATGAATTGGCAGTTGTTGGGTCAACACCTCAAGGTTTCAAGATGGTTAGACTGGCTCTCAACTCAGTCTCAAAGGAGTGGCAAGTCTTTGTCCATAGCATCCTGGGTAGGGTGACTTTGCCAAATTGGGATAAAATGTGGGCAACTCTTAAGCAAGAGGAGCTAAGGAGAGATTTGGTTAAGTGTAAACTTGACGGAAGCAGCAGCAGTGGGTTGAAGCCCAAGGAGGAGGAAGAGAATGCAGCCCTCCCATCCAAGGGGCAGCAGGAGCAACGGAGGCGGAGGAAGGACATTTCAAAGATCAAATGCTTTAGGTGTGGTGAACTTGGTCACTACGCAACACAGTGTCCTCTCAAGAAGAAGGACAAAGATAAGAAGCATGATCCGAAGGTTGCAACCACGGAGATCGAGGAGGATGAGTTTCCCATGACAGTTGAAATATCTCAAGGAGGGAGGTAGGTTGATTTAGAGTTGTAGTTCGAGAGAGCTACATATGAGCAGGATCCTTGAGGAGCCCACCTCTCGGATCAATTTCTTGCTACAAGGGCCTAGAACAGAGGAAGTAGGATGGATCGGGCCAGTTGACGTAGAGGAGGGTAGGAGTGACAGTTGTAGTGGCTAGTAGCGCCAGAGACTGAGCAACACAGAGCAGAGCTGGCAATAATACAGATGGCACAAAGCAGAGGCCAGCAACAGCGCAAAGGCTTCAGAGGGTCAGCATAGAGATTAGCAGCAATCAGACTCCAACAACGAGATGCATCATACTAAACACCAGTTCAGTAATTTGGGATGCTTTTTTGTTGTTGATGCAGTAGCATCATCAGTTGGAGAAGGTTGTAGTGCAAATGCAATATTGGCAATGGAAGTGCTAGCAGCAACACAGATGCAGAATTAAGAGGGAATTGCAGTACAGATGTAGCGTTGACAGTGGTAGGTTCAGCAACAGTACAGATGCAACATTTGCGTAGTAGTTGGTGGACAGGATGTCAGACATCAGCAGCACAGAAGGAGATGTTACAGAACAGAGTGATGCTTCAACAGATTGTTTTGCTAGAGTACATTCCTCACTAAGAGGGAGTGTTGATTTATGGTAACATCGAATGTGCTCTAAGTCTCAAAATTTGCAGGAAGGCTTAGACACATGCATTCTCCAATACCCATAAATCGTTTTGGAAAATTCCACTCGGAGACAGTTTTATTAAAATAATTAATTACTTTTGATGGGACCCTAAGTCTAAACTTAGGAAATTAAAATAATTAATGGGTATTAATCTAAACTATGGGTGTAACTTCTAGAAGAAGACAATAATCGAGCCAAAATGATCTAAGCCATTGATTAGAAGTTAATCTGGGTCGTTGGTTGTCCAACAAAAAATATAAGAGGCTTGAGGGGCACTTGGAGAAAACACACAAAGAGAGTTTAGAGGATCGAATTTCTAAAGCAGAGCAGGTGCTGATGAGAAATTCGAAGTGAGCTTTTGTACTAAGGGGCAGAGTTAGTATCCAGAAGAGGGAAGTTTTCCTGGACAGAGAATACAAGGCAAAGAGGGCAAAACAACGTCTAGAGAGAGGTTGACGTTGGCCCACATAGAGTCAATGCAATGGCAGCATACAGACTAGAGGAAGATCGAATTCCTATTGAGGAAATCGAGTTTCAAAAGCCGAGAGTCGGGGTGTGAGACTGGGAGGCTGCAAATCAAATTTTCTGGGAAATAGAGGATTTGAAGGAAGAAATCGAATTTTCTAGGCAGCAGAGGATCCGGAGGAAAAGCAGTGTAGTCCCCAGCAAAGGTGACACAGAGACTGCATAGGGTTGACCAGATCTGAGCAGATGCTGACGTAGAAGGGACGCGGAAGGGAGGCGAAGCCTCCTTCTAGCAAGATCAGGGTTAGATTCTTCCAGTGACAGGGTGAGATCATTTCACTATTTGTTTTGTCCAATTTCTCCCTGTATTAGATATCCAGTTGGGCTTCCAATGAATTGTACTCAGATTTAGTACTGCATAATAATAAAACCCTCAGAGCTACAGCACAGTTTTTCCCAAGTTGGGTTTTCCCGGGGACATTCATCCAAAAATAACTATCATTGTGTTGTATCTTTTTCCTGTTCAATTTCTTGTTTCGGCATATTATTTTAAATAGTGAAAGTTGCAGTTATATTTACTTTGATATTTACCATAGAATGCAGTAAATAACTTGTATGGATTAACAAGTAGGAGAAGTAACATCAATTCGCTATAATAGGGATTACGGATTTAGGAATTTTCACAGATGGGACAACCATCTGATGAAGAACTCCTCCTCACGATGTCATGAACTTCTTTTCGTTATCCAAGAGTCTTCATGTTTGGGACTTCTACATAGGGCATCAACCATCCATCACTTTCATTCATGAGTCAATCATGTCATCATTAGAAAGTGATCCAACAATCCATATCTTGCCTTCCTTCATGCCATGTTTACTTAAGGATTTTTCATCCTACTACATGTGCATCGGTGGTGGAAGACATCCATAGATCTTCCCTCAGCAACCCTACATAAACCAACCATCTAGATAATTGTTCAAACATAATGGAATGAACATTAAATCAACATTACCTTTGTGATGGTCTTTCATCATGACATCTTCTAGTTTGCATTCTACATACATATCAACACATCTCCCAAAGATATATATTGTCAAGAGTCTCTTTGTTTTTCAGACTCCACCAGAGTCTTTATATCTTCCATGGAGGTTTACTAGTCAAATCTTCTTGGTCTTTTGGATGTTGATTGCCTTTACCATGGTTGCATATTCCATGATCTCTTCCTTTCTTCACACATTTCATTCGCAGGAGCTTTCAATCAGAGTTCTTCAATTGTAGTCAGCCACCTCATACTTCATATGAGGACATATTATTTTGATTTCATCTAGTGAATGTGTGACCCATGCATTCCCACATCCTTTTGAGGGAGGAGATCTTTCTTTTGATCATGCTCTTAAGATAGAGCATTGGTTCATGATATCTGCAACCATATGACATGACTTCCACAATATCAAATGTAAGCACACATACCTCATTTTTTCTTTGGGTCATCCAAGCTTCCTGCAATGACTTCTTTGATTGAAAGAGCTTCAATCCCTTAATCTGCTTCACTTTTATGTCATCATGCCATCATCCCATGAATTCCACATGTTTGGAATTCTTAATGAAACACTTGCTTCGTCTCTTGATCGGTGAACCTTTCGATGAAGATTCCATCAAAGAATCTTGAGGATCTAGAGTACCCCCATCTAGCATATGTTTCCTTTTCAGTTGATGCATGATGAGCTTTCTACCAGATGGTTTCCCTTTTCTTCTTTTCCCATAAGTACTATTTATGCTTCTAATAAGGTTACCAATAGTTATATCCTTCCATGGATCTACCATTCATGCTTCCCTATGATGATGTCACGAGCTCTTGATTCTAATGCTTCTATGATTCCATGATGCATCCCATCATTTATTATAGCCATATCTTATAACAGAAGACTTAGGAACTATGAAAAGATCTTCGGTAAGGAAGACTATCTCGGTCATAGTAGAGATCTCTTACTTCCTCTTTCTTGGATTTCTTCTTTTTAGCTTCCTCTACTTCTTCGGTGATATGGGCTTCTTCTCTTCCTCTTTTGTTATTGTCCTTCTTGAGCTTAGGACAATCTCTTCTATAGTACCCATATTATTGACACCCATAGCATTGAATCTTAGCCATGTTCTTCTTCTTTTTCTAAGGATCAAACTTTCCAATTATCCCATTTCTTTTTGTCACTGCAGCATAAGCTTGATTTTGTTCACCTGATCCTACATCAGATTTTTCCTTTAGCATGGACTCTTCAATCTTGCGTAGTGACCACAATTCATGGAAGGGAGTAGCTTCTTGTTCCCATAAATACTTGAATTAAAGTTAGCGCACTCCTTTGGTAGTGTATTTAATACAACTGTAGTCATTTCCCTGTCAGACATTACTTCACCTAGATCTTGAAGTTGATCCCTGATCTCAAATATCCTCATAAAGTATGAGGCTATACCTTCTGCTTTTGACATCTTCAGCCTGTAGAGTTCTTGCCTTAAAGAGATAACTTCCCCAACAGTGCTTACAGAATACAACTCTACCAGTTTGTCATATATTTCTTTTGAAATTTCAAGTTTAGATACATACGGAATGAGGGGATCCTTGATGGATTCAATGAGAATCCTCTGAGCCCTAACTTTCGCTTTCATAAAATTTGCAAGTTCTTGAGCATCTTCTTCTCCTAGTTTGGTGATAGATCCTTTGACATAATCCATGACCTCATTTTTAATGAGATTTAGATCTGTAATTTTCTTCCATGCAAGATAGTTTGAAGCCCCGACCAAATTGTTGTTTTCCTTGTAAAAAGACATTTTCTTCTTCCACTTGATACTTCCTTGAATTTGATGATGATATAGATGATAGAAACCTTCTCCTTGATGAAGATAGATTTCTTCTTCAAGAATGATCCTTGACCCCTCAAGGAGGGAGATCACTTAGTTGATGATGACTTCTTGATGGTGTCCTTTAATGGAAAGAGCCTTGCTTCAATGAGAGGGAACTTGCCTTGTGACCTTTTGAACATGATGACAACGCCCTTTGATCTAGCCTCCTTTGGATAACAGGCCTTCAAGATACTTCGACTCCTTTGATGATGATTGAGCGCAAATCCCAGAAGTGCTTCTAGGGTTTTGATACTTCGATGTAGATCTTGACTTCATTTTGACAATCTTTGATTTGTTCTGATGTACTTCTCAAGATTTGATCCTTGAGTGTCCCTTTATAAGATGCCCTTCCTTGACTTTATCACCTTAGATCTGATACCATGTTTGGAAACATAGGGCATAAATATAAAGTGATTTCTCATCTATATATAACTGCTTGTGAATGCTTTTTACTTTATTAGATTAGGATCTTCTTATTCTTCGATTATTAGTGTTCTTCATCAAAAAACTACCAATGCATAAACCATAAAGAGACAAGAGACACAAAATATAGGTTATCATCCAGAGCCAAAAACTCTCCCACTTGAGAGGAAAACCCGAACAAATTATTCTTCTTATAGAGACTTAAATTGGCGAATACCAAGATCAAAACCCTTGACCTATTTGTCACTCCAACACCAAGTCACAAGATCTCTTTCACTGCTTCTATTCCATGCCCAAATCAATACTTGGTCAAACTGGCTTCAAGCAAGGTTAATTTCAGCTACTTGAACTTTTCGGCCTTCTACCACAGTCCTACAATTCTCGGTCTAGCAGTACTTCTGCAATTCCCACGTGTGAACTGATTTGAGACAACTTGGAGATCCTTTCTTCTTCGCTTGACTTGGAGATTCCTACTTGAGGCTTCGACTAGCAAGAATGATGCTCAACAACTTCTTTAAAGGCTTCTCTAGAGACTGTTATATCCCTACTGTAGAAACCCTGATATTCTGCCACATGTGAGGAGAAATTACCCAAAACAGTGTTGAAACTCCTGGCTCTTCTTGCCCTTCACTTCGCTGGTTATGAGACTACTCCTTATCCTCTTCGTACTTCTTCCTATTGCAGTTTGCTTGACCAAAATCCTTGCTCTAAAAAAACGCTAAGTTGCCCTATTTATAGTTGTTTCCCAGCATAATGCGCTGACATGAGTGCATGTGAGCCTACATGTCCTTTGGAGAGTTTACATTATTCCTTATGAAGCTAACTTGAAGGGAGATGCTTGTGCTTGTTTTGGAGGGCTATTTATACTTACCTAATGACTCATACAAAAATGTAACGTCCCCAAGAAGGGTCCTTCATACATGACATTGACTCAATTTGACTTTTATGACTAGATGACAAAACCTAAATGCTCATAACGGGAGTTGTTGACCACTACGTGTCAATGACCCATAGTAGTACACCCCCTTTTTTTGCAAAAGGGATAGCACTTTATCAATGTGTCCGTGCTGTCCAGCTATCATCATCAGCGTGACTTCCAAGATGTTATGTAAACCCATGCTGCATGTGTATAATGTAAATAATTTCAGCAAACCCGTGTCATGTAGTAACAACTTAGGTAAACTTATCTTTCTAGTGATGATCTCCATTCTGGGAGGTTTCTTGTCTCACCAATCCATTCTCGGATGGTCGGCAGAGTTTTCCCCTCCAGCCTTACCCCAAAGCTGGAATGGATTTTGTCGCTAGAATCTTAGGCTAGTCCTAGTGTTCTAGATCAAGTCTATGTAAAAGTAATTTGGAAATAATCCTAACTATTTGGTTAGATTATTACATATTATCTGATCTACTGGATTATATTTGTGTTGCAGAAGTGGGTAATCTGTGAAGGTCTTTTACAAATGGGTTTTCCCCCTTATGATGTAAAAAATATGAAAATCATGATGTAAAGTATCTTGAGGGTTGGAAAAATAAATTATCCCCTCATAGGTTAATTAATTAAATTTTATGGCCAAAAAATTAACTAAAACCCTAAGCCAAAAATTTAATTGATTCTAGGTTCTAGGTCAATTTAACTTCTCCAAAGGAAAATTTCGTTGGTCCTAAAATATTAAATTTTGAAGGGTCCCGGGACCAAGGTAAATTCATTATTTTGCTAAATTTTAAACCTTTGATCCCTGGGGTTAAGTCAAAGTCAAATTTATGGGGAAATTAATTAAAATGCATTTAATTAAAATTTTTGAATTTCCCCAAATATTTAAATATTTCGACAGATGAGATTAAAAGAAATTTTGATCTCCATCAACGGTCGAGATTGTTTTGACAAGGATCACTCGAACTAGCTATTGAAGGATTTATCTTTAAATAGGAGGTCATTTGTTAGTTGATCTATCAGATCTCTGAATCGTATACTAAGCTCTCAAGCTCTCTTGCATACCTTTTTGGATTAGTGCAAAAGTCTTTGGGGGTTCAACTTGCTCTGGCGTTACTCTTCATGAACTTATGGTAACACTGTCTTAATTTCTGCGTAATGTTATGTGAAAACTATCAATCAATAGCTCTTTTAGAATAATTTGAATACAGGTACCTTATTCAGTTTATTGGATCTAGGGTAACATTCTTAATTTTGATCGAAGTAGCAAGTATCTCTATTTCTTTGGAATTTCATTGTTGTTCTATTTTTCTACTTGGTTTGATGGTTGATCTAGTGTTTGCAGGATATTTTTCGAGTGTCCGTTGAGCGTTTGGGAATAGTTCTCGGTTGGACCAGCCAACTCTTAGCGTGTATTTTCTAAAGAGCCTACTTCACATAAGCCCCCGGACTTCTCTTAAGATTAAATTATTTTTTCCTGCGGAATGTTTCTGGTGTAGTACCTCTCCAAAATTTTCAAAAAAAAAAAAAAAAAAACTGGAAAATCGATAGATCTGGTTGTTGAGAGCCTTAGATTATCAGATCTGGGAGTGGAGTTAGACTCATACTCCTCAAATTTGATAAATCTACTATCTTTGTGCATAGATCTGTAATTTTTTTTTGTTTTCTAACTTGGGTTTCTGGGGTTTTGTTTATTTTTCTATATCTGGGTTTTGGGTGTTTTTGTTTTGGTTTTTGCAGGTGTAGGGTGCATATCTAAAGGAGAGTTTTTTTATTTGAAGCCAGATCAAGGCCTTGGAGGGTAAGATCTGGTCTCAAAATCATTTGTAGAGGCATTATCCCAAATTTTTCCCAGTTTGAGGGTTTTCAAATTTACATCTAGGAATTTCATGAATCTTTCTTAAAGCAGATTTTAAACCTGGAGTATATTGGCTTAACAAAGAAATTTCTATAAATTTTTTAAGGGTTTCTTGGGCTACCATATTCCTTTCTGTCTGCTGCATTTTTCCCTCTGGAAGAATTCGAAATCATTTTCATTTCCTCCTTCTGTTGCTGCTCAAATTTTCGATTTTTCTTCTCTTGTTGCGTTTTTCCTTGCTGCCTCCCCTTCCCTATCCCATCTGCAATTTCACTAGCAATTTTATGTTGTGTTTTTCACTCCCCTCTTTCTGCAAAATCTGAGTTCTCTCGGTCAAATTGCAATCGTTTTCCTTTCCTTTCGGTGTCCATCTCCCTTTGCTGCCATTTTCACTGTCTCTACCAGCTTTTACACAATTAAACGTTGCTCCTTAATTTGCATTCTTGTTGCCCCAGCTCTTCCTCGTCATTGCAACTCCTTCACTCTGAAACCCCTCTCAAAATCCAGCCCATGAGCTGCCATCGCTCCATTCTTTCTCCCCCTCAAGCTACAAACCCCTCTCCTCAAGCCCGTCATCTCTCCCTACAGCCTCGCACCCTCAAATCCCTGCGCACGTGATCTCTTTCAATGCTTCCATATCCTAACTCGCATTCCCTCAATGTGCGTCCCTTCCTCTGTGTCGAGCCAACATCCTTCCATTACCTCTGCTCGAACCTCGCTAAACCTATCCTTTCTCGCTGCTCGTCACCCATACTTCCTTTTGTCAACATTGCTTCTCTTTGAACCTATAAAGACCAAACACAGATTCAATTTTTTCTTTATTTATTTCATTTGTATTGTGTATGCGTTAGGTTAGGTTTAGGTTTTACATTTTTTTTACTTTTATTTATGCTAGGTTAGTTTAGTTAGATATTTTGATTTGTTTTTATTTTATTTTGATTTATTTATTTTTTGACTTTGTGTTTTGATTTTTTGATTTTTGATTTCATTCGAAAAATATTTAAAAAACATTAAGAAAATCTAAAAAATTAAAAAATTAAATTTTGGTGACTTTGACTGCAAATGAAACAAATCAAAAGAAATTTAAGCTTCGACATATCGAAAATTATTTTTTTATGTGGCCTACGGCCCATAAAAATTTAAATTTAATTTGCCACAGAAAAAATTATTTGCCACATTAAACTTTGCTTCATAAGCTTGGCTTATTAAACTTACCTAAGGGATAATTAAATTCTAATTTAAAGTTCCTTGGTGTCTTTTGTGTTAAGTGTAAAATTCTAAGCTTTGTGGTAGTGATTTCTCTATTGTCAAGTGCAATTAATGTCTAAAAATCATTGACTATAGGAGAAAGATCTTTTTTTCTAGATCTGGGGTTCTGAAGTTAATTACTTTAAATCTAGAATATCTTGCATTTAATTGTTCATGATAATCACTTTCGCCACATTTACAAATAGCTCTGGATAACTTGTTTTTTATCTAGTTTATGGTTAATTGAATATAAGGCATTGGTCTAAAATCATTTTATCTTGTGGTTGTGTCTTATTTTATTAGATCTATCCATCTCAGTTAACCAGGACTAGTTTACATTCGTCAAGTTGTCCATCTTTAAATCTCCTAGAGCCTGTGTTTCACAAGCTATCCTCATTCATTTACCCCAAGGACTACCCCCCTTGGCTTGTCTAGGAGAGAGTCTAAATGGAGTGAGTAAGGATTAGAGTGACAGCGCTTACTCTGAATGTTATCGCGGTGCCTAGACACTTTCTGCGACAACAGGAGCCATTACTAAAATAAAATTCCTTGCTTATGAAACCCATGAGACAAGCATTACAATAATAATTTTATTTTTCTTCTTTTCATCAATTACATAAAATCACGATTACACATGTCATTATGATGACCGACCCTAGTTACACTTTTCAACAGATAGTCCCTCTTGTAATGTCCAAACCCATTGCACCTGAAGCATTGAACCTTGGACATATCTTCTTCATGGACTTGCCAAACTTTTCCTTCTTCAGAAAGGCTTAAGATTGCTCATCTGATCCAATATGATCCTTAACCTTGATCCTTGATTCTTCCAGTATGCATTGTGCCCTTCTTGGAGTGGATACTTGTTGCAAAGTTGCTCCATTTTGGTGGCAATGCATTTAGAACACATATGGTCACTTATGAATCAGTGGTTGGTTCCCCAAGTCCTTGCAAATGGTCTCTTAGCTGAAAGACTCTCATGAGAAAGGATGTCATATCCTCATCCTTTGATTTTTTCATTCTATATAACATATTCCGCAAAGACATCTTTTGATTTGTTGTACTTACAGAGTACACATTCACTAGCTTGTCATACATTTCCTTGGAAGTCTTCAAGTTTGCAACAAATGGAACAAGAGAATCCTTAATTGATTTGATTATGATCCTTTGTGCCCTTACTTCCCCTTTCTTGTACTTTGCTAGTTCTTGTGTTCTTTCTTTACTAGGCTCAATAATTTTCACAATGACATATCCCATCACTTCTTGTTCTGTGAGTATCAAGTCAATTCTTTTCTTCCATGCTAGATAATTTGATACCCCAATGAGCTTATTGCTCTCCTTGCAAAAAGAACTCACATGACTTGACGATTCATCCATAATCTAATAGTAAGATACTTACTTGATGACCAAGATTCTCCTTGACGATTTCTCCAACCTTCTCGATGCCTTCAAGATCTTTGAGAAGACTTCCTTGAAAGATGTTCCCTAGAATTCTTCCACCAACAACTTCCAAGATTGATGCCTTCCAAATATACTTCTTCTTTGCAAGATCAACAACCTTCTTGATGCCTTCCATAAGTGCTCCAATTCCTTTCTGTTGATGAAGAGCTTGCCACTTGTGAAAGAATACAAATGGCAAGGTTTTGCAAATGTACACATCCATGACAAATCCACCACCTAACTGGATTCATGGTGCTTCTCTCCTCCAAAGCTAATATATTTGCATAATCATCTATTCCTATAGCAAAACTGGCAAATTCGTCCTTTACCTCCCAATGTAGATGAGAAAGAAACATTCTCATAAGGGCTTTTTTCACCCCATTAGCCACCTCTCTATCCTTATAGGGTGCCTTCCTCTTCCATTGCTTTGAGCAATAAGCTCCACATCATAAACTTTGGGGTTCAAAGCATGTGCTAAAGTGTGCAATGGAGTGTTGAAATTGTTCCACCTATCAACAATGATTTTCTTGACCAAACCAACAAAATGATCATCAACAAACAAAAGTTGTGGAGACTCTTGCGAAATGATTTCCATAGTTTTCTCAACCATGGAATCCATGCCATCATATACCTCTCCTAAGAAAGGTTGGTCAGTGTCAGCACTCCGAAGAAGCTCAAATGCAAGGGTTGTGAACTTTAGCAAGAAATCTACCTTGCTCCACCAATCCTCATCAAGGCACAATCTACACACCATAAATCCCCGCTCTAAATCTACTTGTCTCCACTCAATCCAAAGTTGACTCACCACCATAGAAACTAATGCATGCTTAACCTCAACAAGGCGGCACAACATCAAGAAGTTTGCGGCATATCTTGTCTCAGCAACTTTTAACAACTCCAATTTGGAGTACTCTCGAAATATGGCCTGAGATTGGTGGTGGTTGGTGATGAATTTGAAACTCTTGCTTCCCCTATGAGTTCCTTTATCCAAGAAACTTTGTTGTCAATCTCCTCTAAGATCAGATTCAAATTATGGACAATGCATGGTGTCCAAAATATGTGGTCATACCTCCCCTCAATAATTAAACCTGCAGCTTTGCAAACTAGTGCATTATCCGTAACAACTTGCACCACCCTATTAGGCCCTATTTGTTCAATAGCTTTTATAATAACATCAGCAATGAACTATGCATCTTTCACCTCTCCTGAGCAGTCTTCTACCTTGATAAACATTGCTCCTTTGAGGGAAGTGGCAATGATATTTATCAATGGTCTGCGCCTTGTATCTATCCATCCATCTGAGACTATGGTAACCCCAGAGGTACTCCAGGAAGAACGAATTGGAGCTAAAATATCCTCCACAAGCTCCTTCTCATTTTTGAGAAGTTGAGTTCTGACTTTCTCATAGTTAGGCCCCTTGTACCCTTGAGGAGCTTTGTTAATTGCCCTTATCATATCTTGCTAGTAAGGAGAGCGAACAACATTGAATGGGATACCACAATCATAAATGCACCTAGCCACTCTAGAATCAGTTTCTTCTCTTGCTTGCACATTCACCAATTTAGAAATTCTGCTATCTTGAACTGAAGGGGATGCACCTCTGGTATTTTTGGGTGCTGATTGTTCATGTTGTTGGGTGGGACCAGCTCTCCTCTTTCTTGCTTCAGCTACAATCCTTGGCTCAATGTTAGATGGAGCTTGAGTAAGGTCATCATGCCTTCTCTTAGTACCAACTGCCTCATCTTGCTCTCTTTGATATGCCCTCCTTGCCAATGGATTTGTTGTTTTTATGCAACCTACAATCCCCTGTCCTCCTCCATGCAAAAGATGTGCCTTCACTCTTGGGTAAGAGCCCTTGTACAAATTATTGCAAAGATTGCATCGCCATTCCCATGAGCCACCACCTACACATCTTTGAAGCTTTGTCACATGCCTCCAAAGAGGATAATATTCAGCCCTTGGGTTGGCCCTAGGGCTTGAACTTGCTGTTGCACTTTGGCTGGAAGCCATTGCTGTAAAAATAAATTAAAAAAACAAATATGTAAATAAAAACGTTTTTCATATTTTTGGCAGCATAAACCCTAGAAAAATTGAAGAAATAGTAGGAAAAAACTAACAAAATGAATTTTGCTTACCCAAATTAATTTTTTGTAGCTGAAGCTACCCCAAAATGCCAGAAAAGAGGAGAAATATGGCTATAGCTGAGCCAAAAAGCCAAGAATGTCATAGCTAGAAACTCTGCACTCCAAATTTGCTGCTGAAATCTCTTTTTCTTGCTGCTGAAATCTCTTGCTCTTGCTGCTGAAATCTACTTTGTTCACTGCTCAAAACACCCTAGCTGAAACAACTACTCTCTTCCTCTCTTCTCCTTTGCTAAAATCGCCAGTCTCCAAGAGAAACAACTTGCTGAATAGTGTGATGAGAGGATGAGACAAAGTTCACTTTTATAACTTTAGACAAGCATCTAAAAGCAACTAGAAGTCATTAGGAAAACCTAATAATAAATTAGAAAACAAATTAAAAAAAACACTAGTTACACACTGAAACGTGCGTCGTATGGCTGTGAAACGCGTTTCTGGCCGTACTGGCCACGTTTCTGCAACGTGAAACATGCCAATACGGCCAGAAACGCGTTTCACAGCCGTATCACACATGTTTCAGCATTTCGTACTTGTTTCCATATGGAAACAGCCTCCTACCCTACGTTTCCTACAACTTAGCTTTAAAGGAACCACTTGGCCAAGCCAAGGAATAGTGATGGGCCAATATCATTGACTCTGTCAATGATATTTGGCCATCCATTCAAGTAATTTTTGAAAAACCTAACTTAGTGAAAGAGGCTATAAAATCCATACAAAGAGTTAAAACAGAAATGGAAGACAAGCTAGAGGAAGCCACTAGGATCATTCACTTCCTTAACTCCAAAAGCAAATATGAATTACAGGAGCTAGAGATACCTAACAGGACAGGTACAATATTGGCGGTTAAGAAGGTGCTCACCAAGAGAAATTTAATGCTAAACCTTGAGAACAAATGCCAAAAAATGCAACTGGCTATAGACAGGTTCATGGTGAAGTTTGATGTTTTGAGGCAAAAGGGTCTACCCAATCCCTTAGTAATAAATGACAAATTGATGCCACAAGAAGACTACAATAGAAGAATTAGAGAAGTGGCAAGGGATCAGGTAAACACTTCATCTATGAAGGGGATGCCTACTAGCAAGGTCCTATATCAAACCTTTGAGAACTTGTTTTACCTCCAGCATGAGGTAAAACACCATTTTGTAAATAAACCCACTTTTGCCAAATACATTGAAGCAGGGGAAATCTACAAGGAGATGGTAAATATCCAATTACCCGATGTAGAAACATCGGATAAATTGAATGATTTACTGTAAAGATACACAGTTGAAATGTAAAAATGTACAGTATGGGTGAAAACAACACAGTAAATGGATAATGATAGATCAGCCAGGTAAAAGACTATCAGTTGAAAGGTCTGTTGTCGCACAGATTGTCACGACAACGCTCAGACCGAGGGTTGTCACTCTGATCCTCGATCTCTCCGTTTAAGCCTGTCTCCCGCGTCTAAGGGGGGAAGACCATGTAAGGAGATGGACGACCAACTATGAACCAGTTGATTTGGGAGACACGAAAGAGAAAAGCACTAAATGAATTTGTTTAAATTGACGGACCAATGCCTTATGGTTTTGATGCTAAAACGATCACTTAATAGATGTTGCAGAAATGTAAACTGTGCACAGCAATCATTTATCATCAAATAACTTCGAACAATGCAAGATATCCAGTAAACTTACAATGCTTTTAACAATGATCTGGCAAATTTTAGTTGGCAAACTTTGAAAGATACAACCATGTAAATCTAAACATTAACCAGATATCATTATTCAAGGACACCAAATCACGTAAAAGATAAACATTAATCCCACATCAAAATCTTAGCCTCAACAGGAAAAATAAAATGCGATAAATCCCCAAGCTAATACTAAATCTGGCGAAAATTTTCCACGATATATTTTTTATGCTTTTCAGACAAAAATTTAAAACTAAATGAAAAATTTAAATCTATTCTTTACATGAAAAGAAAAAATTTTATGATTTTATTTATTTATTTTTTATTTTTTTATTTTTTTTAATCAAAAAATAAAAATCTAATTTAAAACTAAAACAAAGAAAATCTAAATCTAAATAAAAAAAGGGCAATTACATATGATTTTTTTTTTTTTATAACAAGATTTAAAATTGAAATCTTCTCTAAATATAAACTAAAACTACCAAAATTTTAAATCTAAATTAAAACTATAATCGAAACTTGAAATAATTACAATCTAATTAAAACGTAACAAAAACCCTAAATCTCTTATTTTTTTGGATTTTTATTTTAAAATAAAATAAATAAAAATTAAATCTAAACTAGCCTAAAAAGTAACGTATGCATAAATATTAAACAAAATAAAACTAAAGTTAAAAAATCTAAACGATACAAAGAAATAACGCATACATATTGAAAATAAAACTAAAACTAAGAAAAATCGAAACATAAAAAAGGAAAACCGATTTCGTACGCTATCATCCACCTGCCCGTGAAATTACGACTTATATAAAAAAATATTAAATCGATTTTGTTTGCAAACTTGTGTTGCGTCAAACTCCACGACGTATATGAACAATGGAATGCGGCTATGTACCTTGCGTGCAGGCTCTGAGGACGGCGGCAAAGGTTGGACGCAGCTCGCTTTCGAAAATGAGGCGCTCAGACGTGTTTTCTTACAGCATTTTGCAGTTGAGGCGTGCAAGATATGGGAGGCTGCGACGTGCGTGGAGAGATGAAACATACTGCGTTCACCTGGACCGTGTTTCTCTGTGCATTTGAAGGTTGCAATGAGGACGCAGCTGGGAAAAGCTCTTCGATGGTGGGCAGATGGACGTAGTCTTGTTGCTGGACTGAATGTTTGCAAGTGCTCGGAGGCGCGTTTGTTGGATGCAGTTTTGAAGGGATCAGCGCTGATGCCCACACTAGACAGCGGACAGACAAACCACATTTTTTTTTTTTGAATTAGGGCTGATGGCAAGAAGCAAAAATTCCACGCAGGCAGACCCACGTCAATACATCCCAAAAATTTAATTTCGTCTGGTTAATATGACTGCAGGAATAACGGAAAAATGTTGAAAATGCCAGAGGGTTTTGCTAATCAGCAGAGAAACAATCACACCCAGGTGTGGGTTTGGCTTGCAGATCCGTGGGGCTGTGTGATTTTACACAACATAAATTTCAGTAAGTGAAACCCTGAGCAGCAGACAGCTCTGAGAAACCTTGAAATTTCCTCAAAAGATTTGAGAATCCGTCGAAGTCTATCCCTGCAGCCTGCAAATCTCACAAACAGAAGACCCGGAAATAATATGCAAAAAATTTAAAACGAAACCTTGCAAATCGATCAAAAAATTTCAAAATTTTAGCTCTATAAAGCCAGATTTATCAATTATCATCAAAATATCTTCGGAAAACTTCAGATTTGCTAATGAAAAGCTTTAGAAATATCTCAGGCAAATAATAAAACAGACTAAATGATTAACCCAGGATCAAAACCAGCTGGGCTCTGCAAAAAGTGCTTGCGAGAGTTGGCTGGTTCAGCCAAGAACTTCCCCAAACACCCACTGATCCTCTTTAACAAGATTTTCCTGCACAGCTCACTTTAACCATTAATAAAGAGAAAAAATAGTACTAGAACTCTAATGCAATAGAGATACCTGCCATTACTTCAGAAACCCTAATACCATTTAAACCCTAGCATGTGAACAAGATACCTATGCTCAACAATACTCTTCTTTAAGCTGTTACTAATGGCTGAAAATTAAAATATGCAGAAAATGAAAATAGCTCACAACACTTCAAGAGAGTAACACCAGCAAGCTTTTGACCCCAAAGACTTTCTTTATTAGCACCAGAAAAGTTTACAAGGGAACTTCTTCAGCACAAGACTCCAAGATCCAATATCCTCTCAAATGACGCCTAGCACCCTATTTAAAGGAAAAAATCCCAACGGCTAGTTTGAGTGATCCACGTCAAAACGATCTCGACCGTCGATTAGGATCAAGACATCTCTTAATCTCATTTGTCGAATTTTTTAATGCATTAAAAAATTGAAATTCTCAAAATATTATTATTTTATTATTTTTTCAAGTTTTTATTCTATTTTTATATTTTTTATATTATTATTATTATTATTATTATTATTATTATGATTATTATATTATTTTTTATTATATACATACATATATATATATATATATATATATATATATATATATATATTATATATATATATTTATTTTTTTTTTTTTTTTTATTTTTTTTTTTTTTTAATTTTTTATTTTATTATGGATCATCAAACATAGCCTTTGGAAAAATTTCCCTAGGACCTAGGACATAAGACCCATGAGGGGATTGGAATATTTCCTAACCCTTAAGACACTTTACATCATGACTTTTACAACTTTACATCTCAAGGGGGAAAAGCCCTTTGACATAGACCCTCATAGACCACCCAGTTCTGCGACCAACCATAATCTAGCAGATCAACACACTAAGATTCTCCTAAGACTCTAATGACAAAATTCATTCCGGCTTTGGGGTCAGGTTGAAGGAAAACTCTGCCGATCATGGATCAGTGAGACGAAAAACCTTCCGGAATGCAGATTATCGCTAGAAAATTAGGTCCACCTAGGCAATTTACATACATGACTCAACTCTGCTAAGATTATTTACAATTCAAAATGCAAACTGGGTTTACAACTTAATATGATCAAGGTCGACGATGACTGTCGAATCGTACGGACATGTCGATCAAGCGTTATCCCTTTTTGCGAAGAAAAGGGGGTGTACTGCTTATGGGTAGTTGACACACAGCGGTCAACATCTGGTTCTACTTGGGGACACGTTGTTGCACTGTAGGAATGTGAGAATCCAGAATCTGCACCCACGCAACACACAGCAGAAATAAGTAGCGTCCATTCAAAAATCATCATATAACATTTAAGCACATGAAAGGTAGAAGCTCTTCATTTATCAACCATCTAATAACATGAAAAGTAAATCTAAATCTAAAACAGAAACGAAATGCTGAAAATGACAAGGAGAAGGGTTAGAAATATAGTACAAAGGATGCCCCATGGCATCAGATATCATCTTTGAAGAACAGCTTGAGCATTTGGCCATTCACAGGTAGATCAAGTGGTTCGCCATCCAATCTGCTCAAGTGGAATGAGTTTGGTTCGGCTATGTCTTCAATGATGTACGGTCCAAGCCACAAACTGTCGAACTTCTTATGTTTTCCTGGTTTCTCATTTTTGCGGTCCCAAAGCAATACCATATCTCCCACCTGCAAAGATCTAGATCGAGAATTTTTATCAAAGCTTTTCTTAATGTTAGATTGATTTTTACATATAGCATCAAAAGCCGTCCTACGAGCTTCATCTAACTCCACAATCTGATCTATTCTATTCTGAACAACATCTTTATCAATACAAAAATTTTGAAGGAGATGATAAGCTGGCAACTTAAGGTGCACAGGTAAGGTTACATCCAAGCCATAAACTAATTCAAAGGGAGATTTACCAGTAGCCTTCTTCTTAGTGATTCTATCTGCCCATAAAGCATACTTGATTTTGCTATCCCATGATCTCTTATTATCTCCTACTATCTTCTTGATAATGGTTATGAGATTCTTGTTACTTGATTCAGCCAGACCATTACCCTGAGAATAGTAATTTGACGAATGAGATAAGACAATACCATCCTTGAAACAGAAAGATGAAAACTCTGAGGATCTAAAAGCTTTGGCATTGTCAGTAGTGATCTTAGCAGGGACACCAAATCTAGTAATGATGTTATTTTCAATGAAATCCATAATAACCTTTTCAGTGGCATTCTTAGCAGGAATGGCCTCAACCCATTTAGTGAAATAATCTGTAGCAGTCAAAATCCATGAGTAGCCATTGCTAGAATTTCATGGACTTCCCTATGAAGTCCAGACCCCAATGCTAAAAAGGTGCCTCTACAATGACAGGTTGTAGGGGCAGGGCAGCAAGCTTTTGTTTCCCAGTGAATAGTTGACAGGCTTGACAATTTCTAACGAACCTATGCACATCAGAAAAAATTGATGGCCAATAATAACCAGCTCTCAAGATTTTGTGGGCGGTAGTTCTAGCAGCATAATGACCACCACAAAATCCTGAATGAAACTCAGAGATTAATTTTTTGGACTCAACGTCATCAACACACCTAAGCACTATGCCCTCAGGATTTCGCCATCCAAGCCATCCTTCATAAGGCAATACTTAGTAGCTTTCAATCTAAGAGCCCTTCTCTTATGAGCAACTAAATGGTTAGGACACACAAGATTCATCAAGTAATAAACTATGTCCTTATACCACTCATGCTCTCCTAATCTTTGCAACTCAAGCGAAGATAGATTGCTAACACAAAACAAACCAAGAGTCTTCTCATTACTTTCAGTCAACATCTGAGCCAAACCTTGGCCTTTAACTAGCTTAGTGGGTCTGATCTCTAAGTCATATTCTTGTATCTTAGTAACCCACCTAGCACGAGTCCCCAAACAATCAGTTTGAGTTAATATATCTTTGAAAGCAGAATGTGGGACGAAAGCAATGATTTTAGAATAACCCACATAAGTTTTGAAGTGCTTTAGAGACTTGACCAAGGCATAAGCCTGCTTTTCCATGGTATTGTACTTCAATTCAGAATTTTGAAGTGCTCTACTCATGAAAGCAATGGGTTGCTCGTGACCATCTTTATTCTTTTGAAGCAGGACATCGGCAATGGTATCTTCGGAAGCGAAAGAAAAGATCATGAAATCCTTGGAGTAATCGGGACTAACTAAGACAGGAGCTCTTGCAATAGCACATTTGATTTCTTGAAAAGCCCTTTTGCCATCTTCTTGCCAAACGAATTTTGCATCTTTCTTTAGAAGGCTTTGAATAGGCTTGGCTATTTCTGCGTAATTTGGAATAAATCTTCTAATGAAATTTATCTTTCCAAGGAAAGAGTGAAGGGTCTTGAGATTATGAGGAAGGAGAATCTTTTGAATTGCTTCAATTCTTTCAAGATCGATCTTGATTCCATCCTTAGAGATGATATGGCCCAGTAATTTTCCTTCAGTTACTCCAAAAACAGATTTAGCTGGATTCAAAGAAATCCCGTATTCTCTACATCTATCGAAAACCTGCCTAAGATGATTTACATGACTGATACCATCTTTAGAGAAAACAGTAAGATCATCTTGATAAATCTCAATAAACTTCTCGATTAATCCCTTGAAGGCATAATCCATTGCCCTTTGGAATGTAGCCCCAGCGTTTGTTAATCCAAACGGCATTCTGATGTATTCAAAGGTACCCCATGGTGTGGTGAATGTGGTTTTATGTCTATCTTCCTTTTTAACCCATACCTGATTGTACCCGGAAAAACCATCTAGCAACGACATCATTCCCGAACTGGTTACTCTTTGCAACAAAGTTTCCATGTTTGGCAAAGGGTAATTGTCCTTCTTGCATGCTAGATTAAGGTTTCGGAAATCGACACAAAGCCTTATCGTACCATTCTTTTTCCTAACAATCACCAAATTTGAACACCATGTCGAATGCCTAGTTTGAGCGATAATTCCTGCTACAAGCATTTTCGCAAGCTCTTTTTGAACTAACGGGGCCAATTTAGGATTAATTTGCCTAAGTTTCTAGCAAAAGGGTTTAGCATTTTCATCTTTCAAGGGAATAGTATGTTCCATGACATCTTCCCTATAGCCCTTTAACTCATCATAAGAAAAGGCTAAAACATCTCGATATTCGCGACGTAAATTAGTTAACTTTTTCCTTTCCTCCACACTAGTAGCTTTACCGATTTTAACAATTGTTGGATTTTCAGAGGTACCAATGTTTATTTCGAGATATTCGCCTGGGTCCATCTTATTTTCTTCTCTCAGCTTCGTGGCATCATGCCGATCAAAATGTTGCTCTAAGGCAACTACATTCCTCGGAGTAGGATTTATGATATGCTCACGATTTAAAGATCCATCCTCCTCAGAATCTATCCGGAAAGCTTCAAACTCATCCAAATTGTTAAGAAAACGAATGACTTTCTTTTCATCATTGAAAACCTGCCAGTGCTCTGAGTTATCTGGAACAGATGGTCTAAATATTACTTCCATTTTGATCTTATCTTTAATTAGCTCATCAGATAACTGGAAAGTAGTAGCAGCTACAGCAAGTTCATCTGCCAAACTATTTCTCTCTCTCAGAATTGCTTCGAGGTCAAGAGCATCAAAGTGCTCCATAGTATCCCACACAGCATTTCGATAATTCCTTAGTCTTTGATTTTTGCATGTAAATTTGTTTTTAAGCTGCATGATAACTAAATCAGAATCCCCCTTAATGCTAAGCAACTTAATCTTCAAAGATTTTGCCAATTCAAGACCCAACAATATAGCCTCATATTCAGCGACATTGTTGGTTGCTTCAAATTCTAATCGATAGGCAAATCTGAAAATGTGATCAAGGGGAGACTTAAGCACTATCCCAGCGCCTCTACCATGCCTAGATGTTGCACCATCAAAGTACATATAACAAACTTTATCCTTGAGATCCTTAATCTTATAATCGGGAGGAATTATGAAGTTAGTCATGATGGCATAGTTCCCAATGTCAGATTGCTCTTTGATTATCTCGTTGTGAGGCCTCTTAGGATCCTCGACATGAAAGTTTCTTTCAGGCT
Organism: Pinus taeda; assembly: GCA_000404065.3. NCBI lineage: Eukaryota > Viridiplantae > Streptophyta > Pinopsida > Pinales > Pinaceae > Pinus > Pinus taeda. The sequence continues at coordinate 28,344 of APFE031270126.1, read as the reverse complement.
CTCTATTTAGTCTTACAAAACCATCACCCCTAGGAGAAGGAATCATAGCATATGACCAATTCATTTGAATGCTCCCTCCTAGATCAGAGGCCCACTTTCTGGATAACAACATACCCCAGGCATCAGGCACATCCACAACAACAATATCCATGACAATCATGATGTCTGGGTAAACTGATAAATGAACTTGCAAATCTTTGATTAAACCATGCACTTTAATTTTCTTAGAATCCATGGCACATATGTTATAGTAAGGTCTAGAAACTCTTAAGTTAAGTTGTTCCATGACCCTTTTAGTCATTACACAAGCTGATGCACCAGAATCCAACATGCAATTATTCAATTTATATCCATTAATTAACAAGGTGATAAAGAAAGGCTGGTGATCTTTGTTATTAGCATCTAAGCTTTGCAAGTATATGGGAACATCATGATAGTCAACTTCCCGAGTCTTCTGTTGAGAAGTATTTACTTGAGGAGCTTGAATAGCTTTTAGTAACTTGTCTCTTTGGGAAGGGATTTTGGCTCTCTTTGGGAAGGGATTTTGGCAATCTCAGAGACAAGAACCCAAATTTTGGCATTGTTAAACCAACTTCCCAAATCAACATCAAATCCAGAGTTTTCACCAGGGAAAAAAGTTCGAGCGGGAATTTGGTTCCCGCTTTGATCTTTATCCCTTCTTTGATAGGTCAAACCCTTATCTCTAGCGATTTCCAGGATTTGCTCGGGAGAGGGTTTTTCACCATTTAACCTAGCCAAAATGTCATCTTCATTTTCAAGATTATTTATACTAAAAGCTGATGAAGCATTCATAACTTCACGACTCTTTTCCTTGACCTCCATCCAATCATTCATAGATAAAGGAAACTTGCTACCTACTACATTTATTTGATCACCTATTCCAAACATTCCATTATCTAAAATTCTTCTAACGATGGGACAAGTGGCCTCTTCATGAAAAGCATCACAAACCTGACAGTAAGGGGGAGCATTATCAACCAAATTAGCTAGCGGATTAGGAGGTCTCTGCTCACTAGATTGACCCTTCCTTTGCCAATTGTTATTTCTATTATTATTATTTCGAGGCTGGAAATTTTGCGTTTGCGTTTTTTCCATTTGGACCAACCTATTCTGTAAAGTGGCTATTTCCTTAGTATGATTAAGTTCCATGGTTTCAATCTTTTGAAGCAATTTTAGAACAAGCTCACTTTCAGGTTCCTGAACTGCTTTTCCTTTAGGTTCTTTTAATTTCGTAGCAGCCCTGTCGAAACCTGGGATCTCAGATTTTCCAGATGCCGCCTTGTCCTTTTCAAGTTCTATAGCTAAGGCTTGGCAATCCCTATAATCATTAAGTCTAGCACGCCTTAACTCATAAGATGGCTCAGGACTAAAGGCATCGATGTAAAAATCTCGAAGAGAGTTGTCAGTAGGTTTATAATCTTGAGGTAATTCTTTAATAATGTCATTAAACCTTTTATTAAATTCCTCAGCAGTTTCGTTTTCTCTCTTTTTAATTATGCTGATAGCTTTTACAAGATGTCTTCCCTCTCGCTTATCCCCATACTTTTCTTTAAAGGCGTTAACAATTGATTGTAAGGAGTCAAATGAATTTTGAGGTTTTTCCGTAAACCAATCTAGAGCGTCGCCGTCCAAAGTTAGAACAAAAAGGGTCATTTTAACATCTTCATGATTAAAATCAGCAGACCTTGCATATTTCCCCAACCATGAACTAAAAGCTTTCAGATGTGAATTGGCATTGATTGCGTTGTCTCCCTGAAAGATAGACAATTTATCCATTCCATGTTTTGGAGTATCATTGGGATAACCTGGAATATTAGCAAAGTTACATGGGGAGAAGATGTCCATGATGTCGTGTTCAACTGGACGAGTAAAAAGTAGATGGATGTCAGAAAGGGCTTCTTGTCTGAGATTAACAAGAAGTGTACGAGAAGAGAGTTTATGTAATCGTACTTTGAGGGCCCTTTCAGGATCAGGAGCAAGATTGCACAGACTACTTGGATGTCTTCTAGTATACACCCTTGAAGATAATATATGAGATGGAGTAGCCTCCCGGACAGGAAGTGAAACACGGTAAAGCTCGGAAGGAAAGGACCAAGGACAAAAAAACTCTGTCCCCGGCAGCAGCGCCAAAAAATGTTGTCGCACAGATTGTCACGACAACGCTCAGACCAGGGGTTGTCACTCTGATCCCCGATCTCTTCGTTTAAGCCTGTCTCCCGTGGCTAAGGGGGGGAGACCCTGTAAGGAGATGGACGACCAACTGTGAACCAGTTGGTTTGGGAGACACGAAAGAGAAAAGCACTAAATGAATTTGTTTAACTTGACGGACCAGTGCCTTATGGGTTTGATGCTAAAACGATCACTTAATAGATGTTGCAGAAATGTAAACTGTGCACAGCAATCATTTATCATCAAATAACTTCGAACAATGCAAGATATCCAGTAAACTTACAATGCTTTTAACAATGATCTGGCAAATTTTAATTGGCAAACTTTGAAAGATACAACCATGTAAATCTAAACATTAACCAGATATCATTATTCAAGGACACCAAATCACGTAAAAGATAAACATTAATCCCACATCAAAATCTTAGCCTCAACAGGAAAAATAAAATGCGATAAATCCCCGAGCTAATACTAAATCTGGCGAAAATTTTCCATGATATATTTTTTATGCTTTTCAGACAAAAATTTAAAACTAAATGAAAAATTTAAATCTATTCTTTACATGAAAAGAAAAAATTTTATGATTTTTTTTTTATTAATTTTTTTTTTAATTATATCAAAAAATAAAAATCTAATTTAAAAACTAAAACAAAGAAAATCTAAATCTAAATAAAAAAAGGGGCAATTACATATGATTTTTTTTTTTATTTTTTTTTATAACAAAATTTTAAAATTGAAATCTTCTCTGAATATAAACTAAAACTACCAAAATTTTAAATCTAAATTAAAACTATAATCGAAACTTGAAATAATTACAATCTAATTAAAACGTAACAAAAACCCTAAATCTCTTTTTTTTTTTTGGATTTTTATTTTAAAATAAAATAAATAAATAAATAAATAAAATTAAATCTAAACTAGCCTAAAAAGTAACGTATGCATAAATATTAAACAAAATAAAACTAAAGTTAAAAAATCTAAATGATACAAAGAAATAACGCATATATATTGAAAATAAAACTAAAACTAAGAAAAATCGAAACGTAAAAAAGGAAAACCGATTTCCTACGCTATCATCCACCTGCCCGTGAAATTACGACTTATATCAAAAAAAATTAAATCGATTTTGTTTGCAAACCTGTGCTGCGTCAAACTCCACAATGTATACGAACAATGGAATGCGGCTATGTACCTTGCGTGCAGGCTCTGAGGACGGCGACAAAGGTTGGACGCAGCTCGCTTTGGAAAATGAGGCGCTCAGACGTGTTTTCTTACAGTGTTTTGCAGGTGAGGCGTGCAGGATATGGGAGGCTGCGACGTGCGTGGAGAGATGAAACTTACTGCATTCACCTGGACCGTGTTTCTCTGTGCATTTAAAGGTTGCAATGAGGACGCAGCTGGGAAAAGCTCTTCGATGGTGGGCAGATGGACGCAGTCTTCTTGCCAGACTAAATGTTTGCAAGTGCTCGGAGGTGCGTTTGTTGGATGCAGTTTTGAAGGGATCAGCGCTGATGCCCACGCTGGACAGCAGACAGACAAACCACATTTTTTTTTTTGAATTGGGGCTGATGGCAAGAAGCAAAAATTCCACGCAGGCAGACCCACGTCAATACATCCCAAAAATTTAATTTCGCCTGGATAATATGACTGCAAGAATAATGGAGAAATGTTGAAAATGCCAGAGGGTTTTGCTAATCAGCAGAGAAACAATCACGCCCAGGTGTGGGTTTGGCTTGCAGATCCGTGGGGCTGTGTGATTTTACACAGCATAAATTTCAGTAAGTGAAACCCTGAGCAGCAGACAGCTCTAAGAAACCTTGAAATTTCCTCAAAATATTTGAGAATCCGTCGAAGTCTATCCCTACAGCCTACAAATCTCACAAACAGAAGACCCGGAAATAATATGCAAAAAATTTAAAACGAAACCCTGCAGATCGATCAAAAAATATCAAAATTTTAGCTCTATAAAGCTAGATTTATCAATTATCATCAAAATATCTTCAGAAAACTTCAGATTTGCTAATGAAAAGCTTTAGAAATCTCTCAGGCAAATAATAAAACAGACTAAATGATTAACCTAGGATCAAAACCAGCTGGGCTTTGCAAAAAGTGCTTGCGGGAGTTGGCTGGTTCAGCCAAGATCTTCCCCAAACACCCACTGATCCTCTTTAACAAGATTTTCCTGCACAGCTCACTTTAACCATTAATAAAGAGAGAAAAAATAGTACTAGATCTCTAATGCAATAGAGATACCTGCCATTACTTCAGAAACCTAATACCATTTAAACCCTAGCATGTGAAAAAGATACCTATGCTCAACAATACTCTTCCTTAAGCTGTTACTAATGGCTGAAAATTAAAATATGCAGAAAATGAAAATAGCTCACAACACTTCAAGAGAGTAACACCAGCAAGCTTTTGACCCCAAAGTCTTTCTTTATTAGCACCAGAAAAGTTTACAAGAGAGCTTCTTCAGCACAAGACTCCAAGATCCAATATCCTCTCAAATGACCCCCAGCACCCTATTTAAAGGAAAAAATCCCAACGGTTAGTTTGAGTGATCCACGTCAAAACGATCTCGACCGTCGATGAGGATCAAGACATCTCTTAATCTCATCTGTCGAATTTTTTAATGCATTAAAAAATTGAAATTCTCAAAATATATTATTTATTATTATTTCAAGTTTTTATTCTATTTTTATATTTTTTATTATTTATTATTATTATTATTATTATATTATTATTATTTTTATTATTATTATTATATTATATATATTTTTAATTTTTTTAATTTTTTATTTTATTATGAATCATCAAACATAGCCTTTGGAAAAATTTCCCTAGGACCTAGGACTTAAGATCCATGAGGGGATTAGAATATTTCCTAACCCTCAAGACACTTTACATCATGACTTTTACAACTTTACATCTCAAGGGGGAAAAGCCCTTTGACATAGACCCTCATAGACCACCCAGTTCTGCGACCAACCATAATCTAGCAGATCAACACACTAGGATTATCCTAAGACTCTAATGACAAAATTCATTCCGGCTTTGGGGTCAGGTTGAAGGAAAACTCGGCCGATCATGGATCGGTGAGACGAAAAACCTTCCGGAACGTAGATTATCACTAGAAAATTAGGTCCACCTAGGCAATTTACATACATGACTCAACTCTGCTAAGATTATTTACAATTCAAAATGCAAACTGGGTTTACAACTTAATATGATCAAGGTCGACGATGACTGTTGAATGGTACGGACATGTCGATCAAGCGTTATCCCTTTTTGCAAAGAAAAGGGGGTGTACTGCTTATGGGTAGTTGACACGCAGCGGTCAACAAGGTCAAAGTACACAGAAGATCCAGCGTGAAAACCAACAGCAACGGAGAGAATAAAAAGCAAAATATCAGAGCATAAAACAGCACAACCTAATAAACAGGGACAGCATACCGCAGTTGAACATCTGTCTCTATCTTCTTGCATGAAGACATTTCTTTCTCCTAGAATAATTCCCAAGACAGTTTGGGATATTTTGTAAACTATTTTTGTATAAATACTTCATAAATCGAAGTATTGAGTGTGGATTGCTATACATTTGTAGAGTTGTATTGATCATAAACCTAAGGGTTATTGTACCAATTTTTTCAAGTCAGCAGACTAGACTAAGTAATAAAGAGATTGCATTACAGGATTCATGTGTTGAGCTATTACAGTGAAGTATTTTCTTTGTCAAATTTGTTATTTTCTTATGTATCTCTCAAACTTAAATGTTATCTAAAGTGAATGAATTAACTGGAAATTTATTTCAAAACTTATTTAAGGTACACTCTGTCTTGAACAGTTAATCATTTTTATGTTTTTTTCTGATATCTGGATCTGAGAATCCTTAATTGCTCTCCCATCCTGGTTGACCTCTTTCACTTCATTCAAAATCCGATCTAAGGAACCCTTAATTGCTCCTTAGATCCAATTGAAAACCACTTCACCATCCAGCTTTGAGATCTGAAGTAACTCAACTATCTTGCCCTATAGACACTATTTTTAGAACTTGATCCAATCCTGTTTGGTTGACATTTGACCCCATAGCCCAATGGTAAAAGACATCCCTTAATCCATCTAAGTAAGTGATCCCACCAACAAATCCAAATCAAAACCCAAGTACAATCATAACTAGCCTAAAATTAAATAACTAAAACAAAGTTAAATCATAAAGAGAGAGCCCTCTCTGAGCATTAGGAAGGCTAGATCCTAATCTCCAAAACAGGTTTGTGGTTACCTCTATCATTTCTTTCTCATCAACTCAAAAGAAATATTGGAGTGATAACACCTAGTACACTCTTAGCCCTATTGTTACTTCTTGGAAACGCTACTGTGGCATACTTTCCTAGAGCACACCCTCTGCATACATCATCTCGTTCAGTACTAAGATTTGGAACTCCTGTTACAATTTTTCTAAGAATTCTTAGAGCCCCATGGTGCAAATGTCCCATCATTCTGTGTCATAGTTCATTCACATCCTTATCTCCATCACTGCCTATTAGTGCCATTGGTGATTCTAGCTGCAACATGTACAACCTGTTACTTCTTATTCCGATCTGGACCTTCTTTTTCCAACTCGGGTGTTTGACATATACTTTCTCCTTAATGAAGAAAATGTCATAACCCTTGCTTTGAAGTTGAGATACGGAAAGTAAGTTCATCCCCAGTCATGGCACATGCAGTACATTGGTAACTCGGAACCGCTCTCCTGTTTTTGTTTGAAAAACTATAATACCTTTCTTTACTATAGTACACTTTGCCTTATTCCCCATGGTGATCTGAAAATTCATCCTTTCTTCCTGATAATCTGAAAAACACTCAGATTCCTGTCATATCCCAGGAAGCTCGACTATCTATATACCAAACCCCTGAGGAGGCAGAGCTTGCTACGCAAACAATTTCTTCTTCCAATATAGAAGTGAACATAGAATAATCGTAATTTTTGTCTCTTGTGTAATCTTCTTAAAATCTGCACGAGTCTTCTGGAGTGGATGCCTCTGCATCATGCTCTTCACCCATAATTGATTTTCCCTTCATGTTGTTGAATCTTTGCTCCAATACCATGTGAAAATTTCTAAACAAAAATTTTATTACTACAATAATTGATTTATTTCACCTACTTATTATTCCCAGTAAGTTATTTATGAAATCCCTTTAGTAAACATTAAAATAAATTCTACTGCAAATATCGCATCATTATGCAGAAATAAATATATGCACAAGAATCAATCACATCAACACAACTATTTTTGGACAATTGTCCCCAGAAAAACCCAATGCGAGAAAACCGTTGCAGCAGAGGAGGGTTTTATTAATCTTCAGCAGCAATCGCTTTTACAGAAAAAAATTTACATAGACACTAGGAGAAAACAACTGAGACTTTCTGACACCCTGGAGAGTTTCCTTTCTCTACTGCATCAGCCCGGTGTGGCTTTGCGCACCTATGGTCCCTCTCTATGTCATCCCTGTGTTTCCCTCTGCGTTTTCTCTCAAATTCCTTGCATCACTTCTTCTAAGCTCCCTGATTGTTGCTAATCCCCCCTCTTCCTCAACCCTGCAACTCTCCATGGCTGCTACTAATCCCCCCTCTTCCTCCACCCTGCAACTCTCCATCACTGTTGCTAATCCCCCCTCTTCCTCCACCCTGCAACTCTCCCTCTGAAATCGATCTCTTTCTCTTTGAGAATCGATTTTCCTTGAGATACTGAGTATCTGCTGGTGTATCCCCAAATGACCCTGAAGTCTTCTCTTATACTTTTCCAATTGACGAATCAATGGTAGAGATTAAATCTCTAATCAATGGTTAAGATTAAAACAGACTTGATCCTCATCTCTTAGAAGCTTCTCATCCTTATCTTTATTAATACCCATTAATATTTTTATTTTAAGTTTAGACTTGGGAACCAATTAAAAATATTAATTATTTTAATAGCTCCTCATTTGGATGGCTAAAGCACATCCAATGCTACCACGAATCAACACTAAATGTGTTTGTCCCAACCATCTTTTGCATTTTGTGGTGCATTTTCTTGTTGAATGTAGTCAATTATGCTTTTACTTTTCTTTTTCGCTGCATCAACCTTCGGAGCATCATTGCAGGCCTGACCCAAGGTGTGGGCAAGGGGAAGGGGAGAACTAGCCCTATGTAGACCGCGTGGAGGAATGTGGACCCAGGTGGGAGAAATGATGAATGGGGTAATATGAGTGGAAAGGGGATAACAATGTGGATGAGGGAGCGAGACCACACAACCAAAATCAAGGTTTCCCATGAAATACCATCCCTAAAGCCAAATGGTCAGTAAAAGAGATCCCACAGGTCTAAAATCCAAAATTAATATCCAAAAGGGGTCTAGGGGACAAGAGCACAAACCTAACCCATTCTTTCTGCCGATTCCCCCAATTAATCCATGCTCAGGAGTGTCCGTGATAAGCAAACTACAATACTCAATTACCAAATGACAAGGCATACGTTTAGGTTCGGGAGACCCACCTTCAAACATACGATCATGACAGATGGGCGAGGGACCACATCGTTGGCATAGGCGGTGGAGAAATGGCACAATGAGCTAGTTGGTGGTTGCAAGGGGCTGCTGGCTACCAGCTAAGGACCATCTTGGACAAAAAATTTCTCCTAGGGATATCACCCACAAAATGGTGGGTAACAAGTCCATAAGGAGTTAGACTCCCCTTTGTTGAGAAATGTAACTAGTTTTGGTTTTCATAATTGTTGTACTCATTTGTTAATTATTCTTAGGGCGAAATTGTTCTTTGCTTTAGATAATTGCATTTCATGTTACATTCACCCCATAGTATTTAAACATCATTAGCAATTATACAGAAAGAACAATGACATCATCATAACATTTGAACATAAAAGATCATAAGAAGAAAAGCATGCACAAAGAGGACACTGAGATTTGGTCAAAGACTAGGGAAAAACCCCACAAGGGGGAACACATCCAAATTCTTCTTCTTCTATTAGATTTTCGTTGAAAGTTCAACAGAGAGGTACTAAGTACAAATATCATCATCATCATCATCATCATTACGTTGCTCAGGGCCTACACATGACTTGTTCACAACTACATTTGTGAACAAGTCTTATGGAGAACACTACTACACTATACTACCATACTAATATTAGTGTTGCAACATATAAATACCATCACTGCGTCTAGACTAAACGATACCATACATATACTTTAACTGTGATGCCAATAGAGTCATACATATATTGCTAAGAATATATACATATATATACAAAGGCATACCACTATATGAAGTGGGTTGGAATGCCATTCATACCGCCGAGATACAATTATGTTAACCATACAAAGGAGCAATGTGACTTGAAGTCATATCCCAAAGAAAAACAAAGCATCTTGATGCCAATCGTATTATAGAGAAACAAAGTGTATTGATCAAGAGAAACAGTAAATACGTACTGTGTATCGTGATACATCAAGTTGTCTGCCATGTCTACTATATCATGTCACTGCGAAGACTACCATATCATGGATACTCTGTTTTCCATGTCATAATATATATATACATAATCTCTGGCCCAGATATGGAATAATCGATGATTCGTTGAAAAGCACAATCACGCTGGCATCGAATTTCCATGGAACTTAGGTTACAACACATCATATGGCAGCCAATGTCATGGTATGGCAAACATGCATATACATAGTATGGCAGACAATGTTTTTGTCATGGTATGACAAACAACATGTATATACATGGTATGGTAGACAATGTTGGCAGAAAATGTCACAATATGGCAAACAACATGTATATACATGATATGGTAGACAGTGAACAACGTGTATATACATGGTATGGCTGACAGGATTTATATATATATTGTCTGCCATACCAAAATCCTGTCAGCGATACCATGTATATACACGTTGTTCACTGTCTACCATATCATGTATATACATGTTGTTTGCCATATTGTGACATTTTCTGCCATGTCAAAAACATTGTCTACCATACCATGTATATACATGTTGTTTGTCATACCATGACACTGTCTACCATGACAAAAACATTGTCTGCCATACTATGTATATGCACGTTTGCCATACCATGACATTGGCTGCCATATGACGTGTTGTAACCTAAGTTCCATGGATATTCGATGCCAGCGTGATTGTGCTTTTCAACGAATCATCGATTATTCCATTTCTGGGCCAGAGATTATGACATACGCAGATATAACTTATGTGAGCCAGAGATTATAATGAACTCAGACATACCATTTGCCGAAAAGGGATTGCGGTAATACCATATGTGAGAAAGAGATTACAGTAATACCATATGCGAGACAGAGATTGTGGTCATACGATATGCGAGACAGTCCTGTAGCAAAGGTGTGAGAGCATTCGATACAAAGAAATGAGGCCACCTGTGAACTTCTATATTCCACAAACCATAGTAGATATGCAAACCAATCAATCAAAACATAAATTGCATTCGATAATGAGTTTTGAGGGTCTCCATTTATACGAATGGCTTGAGGACATTTGAGACCCTTGCCGAGGCCGACTTTGGTCTTTGGCGAGAAACTTAATTTTGAAATTTAAATTTCACTTGAAATACATTCCCCATTTAATAATTACTTGTTTGATTAATAATTCCAATCAATATAACTTCTTATGGGTCACAAAGGTTTTCTCTTGGGGACTTAGGGTTTCCTTTTTGGAAAATTCATCCTGACACTACCAAATTCCAACATCATTTCAATATGTATCCTATGTAACAAACAAGAGAAAGAAAAAGAAAGTTATTATTATTAAAGCATGGGTTTCGTCTCATTATTAATGGTCTTTTAGGTAAAAGCATGTTCTTCGTACGTCTAGGGTTTGCTAGTTCTTAGGATTTATTGCCATGAGTCAAAGAAGTCAATATCATGTTTATAAGACCCTTCCGGGCAATTTGTAATTGTGAAAAGAATTATTTTTGAGTCTAGAAAGTCCTGGAATCTCCAAGAGTACAAGTTGGCCCTGGGATCCTCAAGTTGGCCTAAAGGAGGGAATTCAACCCCTTGAGAAGGCTATATATAGAGTAGTTCAATTTCATTTGGACACACTCACAAGTTCGATCTATCGAGTAAAGAGTTCGATCTGTGGCTGGGAAGCTGGGAAAAGGAGAGCGAAAGTCTAGGAGAAGCTGGGAGGATGAAATTTGTTGTTTCTGGGCTCTATCTCTCTCACACCTACGAAATTCTGGATTTGTTGGCCTATAGTAGGAGGCCGAAATTGTAGGTTCGAGTTGTTGGAGGACAAAGTGAAGAATTTGTAGTTGGAAGAGGGAAAACCCTGGTCTATACCCCGTAGACCTTAGGGAGTTGTCTTGCTCTAATTAGGTCTCTGAAGGATGTTGTACTAGGGTTTCCAAGAAGCTGCAAGGACGAAGTTGCAGGTCAAGTAGCTGGTTGTTGCTGGCAAGTCGAAGTTGGAAGGAAGCAGAAAGGAGTTCAGGAAGGGCCGAGATACTAGGAGAAGGACTTGGTCTAGGGATTAGGTATTTGTATCTCATTTGAAGCAAATTCTAAGAAGATAAGAGTTTTCGGGTTTTCCCTTTGGGCTTATATCTATGTCCTCTTTTGTTGTTACTTTTTCTTGATATTGTTTGATGAAAAGATATAACTAAAGAACACTAAAAATATAACTAAAGATTCACAAGCAAGTATCAAGGATAAAGAAAATAATATATAATAGTTGCCCATTTTACATTTTCTAACAGCCTTTCCCTTGTCCATTGTTATGAATAAAATATAGATATAAATAATGTGTATATAAATAATAATAGCACATCATAAATAATGATTAGTTAGTGAAGAGGTATGTCCCTAAAGACATGACCATTCATAAAGGTACCCCTGCCTAGGTATATAAAGCAAGCCCTGATTGTCACATTCACACTTTTTGTACTATTCATCTTTTTAATAAAAAATTACTACAATACATTGTGTATTTACATTTAAAGCACAACAACTCTAAGTTTTGTCGCTTCTGTGGTATCAAAGTCATTCAACCTTTTGGATATTATTCATTGCACATTCTACCATTAAAGCTTAGGCCCTAAAAATCATGGAATTAAGTGAATATCATAAATCTACACTATTAAATGAAATTGGGGAAGCATTACAACAAATACAACAAATAAAAAAATCATTTGTAGAATCATTGAAGGCTTTCAAAACACCAAATTCAACATCCACAATGGAAGAGAACATTGGCTTGAAAGAGACTAACAATAAAGAATGCTCTAACCAAGAAAATACGTTGAACGTGTTGAATTAGGATTTCCTCAGGGTGACTTGAACAAGGTTGATAACCAAAATGACTATATGATGTGAAGATTTGGAGACCCAAATCCCTACTGCAGCAAATTGATATTACTTCTCCTACTTGTTAATTCATGCAACTTATTTACTGTGTTACATTGTAAATATTGAAGTAAAGACGACTGCAAGCTTCACTAATTAAATTATATGTGGAAACAAGAACTGAGCAAGAAGAAATAACCACAAACACAATTGACACCGTTGTTTTTGGACAAATGTCCCTACAAAAACCCAATGCCGAAAAATTGGTGCAGCAACTAAGGGTTTGTATTATTATGTAGTAGTTTCTGAATACAATTCTTCGAATGCCCAAACTGGCAATCCTATACAGAGATCTAACTAGACAAAAAGATAGTGAGATGATCTCACCCTATCACTGGAAAATCTAGCACTAATCTGCATTGGAGATGAGCCTTTGTGTTGTCTCTACATAGCACTACGTCACACCTACGCAGTTACTGCGTCATCGCTGTTGGGACTGCACTGCACCTCCTCTTGATCTATTGCTAGCTAGAAACTTCAGTCCTCTGGCCTCCCAGTCTCACACCCTGCCTCTGGCATTAGACCTCGATTGTTCCCCAGCAGAAATACGGACTCCCTCTGAAGCTTTGTGCTACCTCTCCGAGCTACTCTTTGCCCTCCCTACCTTACACTCTCCAAATCAGGAGAACTTCCTATGAAAAACTATCCCTACCTCTCACTACAAGAATCTCCTCGATGATCTCTCTAGTTGCTCTCTTGAGAAATCAATCTCTTGATCCCACTCGATGTGATTTCCAAATGCCCATCGAATTCCTTATAATCTTCACTTTGAGTAACCAAAGGCCCAAATTAAATCCTAATCAATGCCTCATATCATATTGACTCAATCTCCATCTTCTTCTAGAAGATTCAAACCCAATTTTATTAACACCCTTTAATTATTTTAATTTCCTAAGTTTAGACTTAGGCATCCAGTAAAAATAATTAAGTTGAAAATGAACAAGAGTCTGAAAGAGTAATGTCAAATGCATCCAAAATTGTTCCACCGGCTGTGCAAAGACAAACTAGATATCATAATTACAAGAGTAGTGATGAAAAGTATGATTCCTTATCAAATTTTGAAGACTCCCTTGCATCAGTTGATTTAGAAGCAATGGGCAATGATAAAAAACCATGCAATTTGAAGCTATTAATGGATCAACTCCACTTGTGAAGTCAAACTACTCTCCACAGCCCTTGCCAATGAAGCTTGTTGATGATGCGAAGCCCACATGGAGCAAGTGTGCAAACATCTTAGAAAATGTTGCAGTGAATAATAATGCTAGAATTCGATCTCAATACGTATGTCCAGTTTTAAACCCTATTGAGAACTTGTCCCAATGGAAAGCATTAAAGAAGGATTCTAAGACTGATGCTTTTGGAAATTCTAAGAAGTTTTATGAAGATAACAAAGTGTGGGTAGAATATATGGATATGCCAAAGAACCAATTCAGAGTTGAGATGCACACAAAGTATTCACCCACCAAAAAACAAAGAGTTGAAGGGGTCCCCAAATTACCTTATGGTAGTTTGATTCCAACATTGGTTTCTACAACCAAGAAAAATATCCATTTGGTAGCATGGTGGAACAGAAGAAAAGTGACAAAAGTTTAGAAGTAAAGGAAGAATCTAGCCAAAGGAGAAAATTGATTCCCCTAAGTGCTGAGCCAGTTTTCAAAGAACCAAAACAGAACCAACTCAAATTTCATGCCTAGAGAGGCTCCGCCGACTGATACAATCTATGTGAATGCACAGAGTAACACCGAAAGAAATGAATCCATAGATGATGATAGGGAGGAAATCAAAATTGTTGAGGAAGATGTGAATGAACAGAGTAAAAGTGGAAGAAATGGATTCACTAATAACAAAGAGGATGAAATGGTCGATCCAATCTACTATAACCTGAGTTTTTATTGATTTGGGGTAGCATCGAATGTGCTTTATCCATGAAAATTGGTGGAGAGGCTAAAGCACATGAAATCTCCAAGACCTAGAAATGGTTTGGACAAATTGTACCCGGTTTGCGAGATATTTAATATTTTTAATGGAGTTCCTAAGTCTAAACTTAGGAAAAATAAAATGTTAATGGGTATTAATATAAAACTGGATTAGAAGGTTCCAAAAGTCATGGATCAAGCCAAATCTAACCTTAGCTGTTGATTAGAAATTTAATTTCAGTCATTGAAGGACCAACAAGAAAAGTATACGAAGAGGCTTAAGGGTTAGTTGGAGAATACACCAGAGTGATCAATCATTCATTTTGCTAAAGCGGGGTTGCTAAGCAAAAGTGAATCAATGATCAGCAGCAAGGGACCGTGAGTACTAGGCAAAGAGGCATAGATAGCGCCAAGAGACTAGCGCAGAAGCAGAAAGCGAGAGCAACAGCGAGAGCAAGCCACGCAGAGCCTAGCAGAGACAGCGCAGAGCTCAAAGGGACTGTGTCATCCACCCAGAAGGCAGAGGGAGTGACAAAGAGGGTCCCAGAGGCTGTGCAGTGCCTCAAAGGACTGACGCAGAGGGTCTTGGGGCTGACGTAGTGCAACAAGAGGCTGATGCAGAGGCTAGAAGGGCCACCACTGAACTTCAAAGTCATTGGAGAGGGTTTCGTGGGACAGGTTTTTTGAATACCTGTTTTCGAATAGAGAGGTATTGTTGCCATGTATTTTTCTCTGTCGGGTGAGCCGGTTAGGCACCCAGTTGTACTCCACAAAATACTGCATAATAATAGACCCACAGAATAGCTGCACCGGTTTTCCTGCATTGGGTTTTTCCAGGGACATTTGTCCAAAAATAACAGTCTCACTTGTGTGTTTGTTTTCTTTCAGCTGATGATCTGTAGATGTTGTGACTGTATTGTGTTTATTTCAGTATTAAAATGTTTTAAATAACTTGTTCATAATTTACAAGTAGAAAAAAGAAACCAGCAGAATACAGATTAATTTTCTAACGGATAGACAAGAAAATTCAACAGTTTCAAGCCACCATAGTATAGTGTACAGACAGTCAATACTCGTGCCAAGAGACCAAGGGAAGAGGTAGAAGAAAAGAGAGAGCACGTCAAAAGAAAGAAAAAGGATGAGAAGTCTGCAAAGGCAGCTCAACTTGGTATTCCCCATGAGAAAAAGCATGCAGCCACTTCGTACTGTGTCAGAGACATTGTTTTATTTTTGAAGGTTTTCATGACCACCCCAAATGAACAAGCAGTCGTTGATGTTCCAAGATAAAGTTTCAGTCAAGAACTGCAACATTATCTCATCGATGTTAATGTTTATGTGAACAATGAGATGAAAAGACAGAGGGAGAATGTTCTCATTTAGCTTCGTCTCGTTTTGCCCCTGACTTCTTCCCGTTAGTGCTCCTGTCCATCTCAATCAGGCTTCCATCATTCTTCCTGCATCTTTGACGCATTGCGTTCACCAGCACTGTCACCTGTTTCCCCGACTAGTCCAAACCACTTATTCTTCTGACCGCATCCACCTTTGTCGAGTCGCCATCCTGCACCCCTGCCACCATTATCCTCGCTTCCATACCATTGCCTGAAAATTACTGAAAAATTGTTCCCCCAACGCCGCTGCATTTACCCCGTGCTCAGGCCGCACCATCCGTTATCTTACGCTGACCCTTCCTTAGGTCCGTTGTTTCTAGTAGCTAACTTTCCGTTGTTGGCTCCTCATTCCACGACCAGGCACTATCAATTCAACATCGTAGATCAAAGGAATCGACATTGTGGTTATCGAGTGGTGTCGCTACATTTTACCTCGTATCATTGTCATTTCATTTTGATAGGTCATAATTATAACATTTAATATAACATATAACTATATACTATATTATATAATTTAAAGTCATATATATATATATATATATAGGTAGGTAGGTATTACAAAAGCAAAAGATGAATTGAAAAAGGAGAATGGAAAGCTCGTGCCAAGAGAAGCTACTAATGTCAGATTACACATGCCAGAAATGACGTATGCATACTAAGGAAATTGTCAACAACAAGCTTTCAGGACAGCGTTTCGAAGAAAGGGGAAATGTTATGAATAAAATATAGATATAAATAATGTAAATATAAATAATAATAGCACACCATAAATAATGATTAATTAGTGATTAGTTAGTGAAGAGGTATGTCCCTAAAGACATGACCATTCATAAAGGGGCACCTGCTTAAGTCTATAAAGCAAGCCTTCATTGTAACATTCACACTTTTTGTATTATTCATCTTATTAATAAAAATATTACTACAATACATTTGTTGACCTAGATTGTCATTGATGTCAATATGGCAATATTCTAGATGAGTAAACAATGATGGGAAGCCGTTGGAAAGACATTGGAAACCATAGGAAGAGCTCATTGGAAGCTCAGAACAAGAGCAGTCAAAGAAAAGCCAGAGAAAGAAGTTCAACAGAAGAAATAAAGAGGAAGACGTAGCAGAGAAGCATAAACAGGGGTATCGAAAACCATAGGAAAGCCAAGTAAGTGTAAGAGCGGGAGATTGAGGAGGAGCCATATTGAGATCTAAAGAAGTCAACAGAGGAGCCAAAAGAGCGGAGTATATAATATAGGCAGAAATCAAGAATACAGACGAAGAGTGAATGCACGTGGTTATATTCCAAAAGGCAGGTTTGAAATAGTGACAGTGGTTTTCGAGCGGACTCAAGGTTGTAAGTGGTATTTAGGGCTGATCACCCGATACCATTCATCGACTGACGTGTGGCAAGAGAAGGAGAGAGGAAACCACCTTATCGGGCTAGGGATCT
Organism: Pinus taeda; assembly: GCA_000404065.3. Taxonomy (NCBI): domain Eukaryota; kingdom Viridiplantae; phylum Streptophyta; class Pinopsida; order Pinales; family Pinaceae; genus Pinus; species Pinus taeda. Next base: position 10,968 of record APFE031270126.1, on the reverse strand, counting down.
TCGTGCATGTAGCTCACCCGATATCATTGTCGAGTGTTGGATCAAATGCATTTTGATCTACAGTGCAAGATCACCGCATAGCTTTGTTGGTCGAGTGTAATATCAACCGTCAGATGGGATGGTAAGATCTACGATGGAGGATTGATCCGAAAAAGGCAAACATCGGAAAATGTGCATGTCCAGACCGATGATATATATGTCTGGGTGTATAAAGACTTGAAGTCCAACTAAGTGTTTCGGAGCGAGGTTTTCAGTGTATTTCATATGTATCCTTGTATTTCGGCTTTAAGCCTTGCCACATTAAAATATGCGATTGTGACATATATATATATGGACCCACGAGACCATTACAATATATGTATTGTTATATCGCATCCGCCTATCGGAACTCTCATAACCCAAGTTATAAAGGGTTGTCACCCCCAAACCACTGATTGCGATACGTATGCAAACCCGCTGCAACATTATAACATGCCCTATTGTAATATCGCATCTGTCGCAACATTGCAAGCCTTGTTGAAGTTTTTTCCACATTAAAATCCACCGATTGCAATATAATTGCGGACCTGCCTACACCATTATAACATGGCTAAATCAAAAGTCGCATCTGCGGTAATCACAATGTTCAAAGCAATGTCGATCTGGTGATTGTGATAAGGGTATGGATCCGGCAGCCTTATTAATAACTATTCAATACCATATCGCATCTGCTCCGGTTGACAATTGGGAATTGGCTATGTTATGTGCAAACCTCCGGAAGCGGCAATTGCAATAAAAGGATGACGTGGCATGTGGGACCTTTTATATGGCTATAGTCTCTCTTATATGGTTTCTGTGAACAATTTATGTATATTGTATGAATATTAAAAAAGGGCCTCTCTGATATTTTTAATATGCAACACTATTGTAATTCGGCCTCTCTTCCACATTAATGTGTCCTGTGTGTATTGATGGATTTGAAGAGACAGAGGAAGCCAAAAAGTGAGCGCGGAGGAAGCTGAAAGATCAAGCGAGCATTGAGGACTCTGAAGAGCCAGCGGAGAAAGGAAGACAAAGGTCAGGTGTATCAGGAATATAAAACAGAGAGCAAGGAATGTTTTGGGTTACTAGCGAACTATAAGAAAATAAAGGAAGCCGAAGTTCTAGCAGAAGTGGAAGGAACAGGAGGACAGAAGTAAGTCATAGGCCCAGTAGGGTTGGGAGCAGAGAATTACAACCAAACAGATCTAGATGGTTCACAGCAGAGGGTTGGAGCCCTTGAGGTTGGTGCCTCAGAACTCAAAGGATTGGTGTCCTTGGGAGTTGGTGCTCCTAAATTCAAGGTTGGTGCCTTGACAAGACAGAGTTGGTGCTCTGGAGGTTGAAGCCTCACAAAGAGTCCAAGTTGGTGCTTGGCAACTGATTGAAACCATATAGAAACCATATATATATATATATATATATATATATATATTATATATATATATTATATATATATATATATATATTGTACTTGATTTATTGCAAATATCACATAATAAAAGCATCTATTCCTATTATCTACTTCTGTGTTCCAATATTTATGTTTTTAACTGATATACATAATAATTGAAAAGATATACTGATTCACCCCCCCTCTCAGTATTTCCAACAACATTGTGTATTTACATTTAAAGCACAACATCTCTAAGTTTTGTCGCTTCATCCACACTTTGGCTCGGGCCTAGAACGATGCCCCAAAGGTTGATGCAGCTAAAAAAGAAAATAAAAAGCATAATTTGGCCACTCTCAATAGGAAACGTACCATAAAATGCAAAATATGGTCTGGACATACAAATTTAGAACGTGAGCCACCTTCTCCTTGCTCTGTTGTGGAAGCCACCTTCATGACAGCATTAAGGTCTTCATACATGATTGCATTGAGAGATCTCCTTTAGGGCTTAAATAAGGCAGTGTATAGATCTCTTATGGATAGAGTTAAGGTCTTCACCATGACTGTGTTTAGGGAAGCTTCATTTCAGCGTTGAGGCCTATTGCAACCATCATATTCTAGTCACTTGCTTGAGCATCCTAGTCCCTTTGATTGCGTCCTAGTCCCTTGTGTGACTACATCCTGGTCCCTTTCAGTTTAGGGCATGGCAAACCTCTTCTGGACAATGTATCCTCTTGGGGACTTTCCCTTCCACTAAAACCCAAAACAGTGGAGAGAGGAGATCACAAGAGGTGAGTCTCAAATGACTTTCAAGGCACCTCTATTTATACTAAAACAAGGAGGACAAGTGAGGGTAATTTGGTTATTGGCCGACCTTGACGAATTGTCACATAACACAAATAAATTCATATCTCCATGAATACATGTCAGAATCGGATGATCTTTAGATCAATCCTACACCTCTCGACGAGAGGAATCCAAGAAAACTATCAGCTGCCATAAATAAGATGACCCACATGGAGTTTGGCCCTAGTTTCCAATATTAACAAGGTGTTGCCCTGGTATGTGCCTACATCTTGTGTTCATTGTTGTTAATTTTAGGTATGTTCTATGCTAAGAACAAATTTACTTCAATTTTCCATATTAGCTCAATATCAATTCCAAATTACCAATCACATTTAGCATGATACTAAAATGCAGATAGAACATAAACATAAATTGCAAAAAACAAGCCAAGACAAGAGGACACAAGATGTGGCACTAGCCAGGGACAAACCCCAATGTGGTGAAAACCTTGATCAATTCTTCTTATGTTCTTCAATAGTTCAGCAGAGAGAGATATAGTACATATACATCAAAATTCAACTTTTTGAGTTGACAAAATAAGAGCAGAGATCCTCACTAAGAAGATAACACATGAGGTAGTTGATCTGAACACAGGTGATTCCATCACCATGCTGCACTATTCATCCCACACCATTCATGATCACTATGATGTGCCCAACAGTGTGTTGTATTAACCACGCTGCATCCAACAATGTGTTGCATTCATTGTCACCACGCTGCACCCAACTGTCAGTGCATTCACTGTTCATGCTGCATCCATCCAAGCTGCACCCAACACTGAGCCATTCTCATTACAGTGTTGCACCCATCACTGAGTTGCACTTTGCTATACTCTTCATTGCACTATGCTGCACCCATCATATATTCAATGCATAATGCAATACATCATGTTGTTGCTTTACATCCATGCCCATCATCATGTTGCATCCATTGTGCTGCACCATACTGTACCATGTTGCTCCATGCACCTTACTGCACTATGTTGTTCCATGCACCTTACTCCACCATGCTACCCCATGCACCTTACTGCACCATGTTATCCCATGCACATTACTGCAACATGATGCTCCATCATCACTACACTGCAATACTGTATCCAATTACCACCCTTAGCTGCTTGCTATGGCTTACGGCCTAGCACAGCAGCTAGGCTATAGTTACACTCTTCATGATACGATGTTACTTAAGGACATTGTTCAAGATCCTCTCCTATGACAACGTTTAGACAGCGTAGAGTTTCTTTATCACCGCGTGAAATCCTTTCCAAGTAGCACGTAAGACCTCCTTCTGACTTCATCTTTGACTCTTTCTAAATAGCGGATTATAACACCTTTGATGACTGCATTTGGGGTTGCATAGAGTCCTCTTGCTCTAGAATAGGGCCAGCCTTTAGAATGCATACGAACAGAGACTAGGGCACACACAAAATTGTGTCTAGGTCTCTTTAGAACAGTGTATAGACTTGTCCTTAGGACAGTGGATTTAGGACACTTTGAATAGCATATGAGAGCCAATATTATGACAGCGATTAGGGCTTGAACTGACTGTAGTTAGGGCACATAAAACTGTGGCCTATTCTCTTCAAAGTTAGGGCAAGGACTGTGGCCAAAATTCTGTGGCTAAAACACTTCCTTATTGCAGCTAGGGTAAGGATAGAAAAGTCTCTTCTAGACCAGCTTTTAGGCTTCTCCTTGCTGCGTTGTGGAAGCCACCTTCATCTTGACTGCATATAAGACAGCGTAGAGCCTTTTACTTTTGCTTGTAAGTAGAGCTAGGGTAATTCCTCTTAGGGAAGCATATAGACTTTCTTTAGATAGTGTCTAGAGTTAGGGCAAACCCTCTAAGGCAGCATTTTCTCTTAGTGACTGCTCCTTCCACCAAAACACAAAGACAAGTGGAGAGGAAGAGATTACAAGAAGAGTGTGTGTCCAAATGACTAGCAAGCCACCTCTTTTTATACTAAAACGTTGAGCACAAGTGGGGGCAATTTGGTTGGTGGCCGACCTTGACGAATTGTCCAATAACACAAATAAATTCATATCTCCATGAATACTTGTCTGAATCAGATGATCTTTAGATCAATCCTGCACCTCTCGACGAGAGTAATCCAAGAAAAATATCAACTTACATGAATAAGTAGACGCACATGGAGTTTGGCCCTAGTTTCCAATTTTAACACTCCCTCTCAACTAGGGAGAACTCCATCTGCTAATCCATCTACCAAACTGTACTATCTCTGCCATCAATACCCTGCACTGCTCTGCTCTGCTCTACTGAACTATGAAGAAGAAGAAGTGATCGAGAATGTATCATACCATACTCTACTAACCCGAAGTCAGACCCATATAAATGAAAACGTCTGATGCCACTCTTACTAACCTGAAGTCAATTCCAATAAAGAGAGTGTGTCATACCACTCTTATTGATCCGAAATCAGTGCCAAAAGAGAGTGAATTATATCACTCTTACTGACCCGAAATCAATTCCAAAAGAGAGTAAGTTATATCACTCTCACTGACCCAAAGTCAATTCCAATTGATCCCAGATCAATATCATCCTAGCATAGGGAGTATGGTAATAACACGATGCATCCATCGGTACTACTATGGTCCCTATCCTCATTTCCCTACTCATTGGCCAGATGAGAGGCACTTCCCATGAGTCCCAGACTGCATGGGTAGGATGTCTCAACAGGAGAAGGATGAACCACTCATCCTGCCTACATGTCGCCAGGGGTCTCCCAGGGGAAGGTTGAACCACTCCCCCTATACACAACAAATCACTAGGGGAAGGCTACACCACTCACACTATGGTTGCTCATCACTCCAAGATGTACCCCCAAGGCCCCCAGAGCTCCCAGAGCTCAATGTCTATAACATACAGGACCCTTAGGAGAGAGTCTCTCCACGACTCCTAGTCGTTCTCGGAAAGTCAAAAATTTGACCTTTCCCAAGGGCTTCAACAAAATATCGGCGACCTGCACATCAATCCCAATGCGATGGAGCCTTCTTGCTCCTTGATGTACCATATCCCAGATTCCCAGATAAAGTGGTATCTGATGTCTATATGCTTGGAGCGGTCATAGAACACGGGATTCCTCAACAATCGAATCCCCCTCTAGTTGTCACAAAAGATCATGATGGTATCCAGCACGTGTCCAAACATCTCACTGAAGAGCTTCCACAACAAAACAGCTTCACAGGAGGCCATACTCACTGCTATATATCCAGCCCCATTGGTGCTCAAAGCAACCGACTTCTACTTCCTGCTCATCTAGGATATCGAAGCAGAACCCAAAGAAAACGAGCACCAAGAGGTGCCCTTGCGATCCTCCACACTGCCTGCCTAATTAGCATCAAAATAATCATGTAGCTTCACATTTCCGATAGTGTATCTCAATCCATGAGAGATTGTGGCCTGAAGATATCTCAAATGATTCTTGGCACCAATTAGTGAGGCTCAACCATATATGAGCTCAACATGCTAACTGCAAAACATATATCTGGACAGGAGTTCACCAAGAACATCAATGCTAGTATGAGTTTATGAAACTCAAAGGCATTTACCAAAACAGGTCTGGCATCACTACCGCATAATTTCTTAAAGTTAGGCTTCATCGAGGTAGTCACGGGCTCGAAGTTCACCATTCCAAATCAAGAATCCAACCCCCTCTTACTTTTGCAAATGAGAGGGTCTGCACCTGTCAAAAAGAGGTTGTCCTCATAAGGTACCAGTACAAGAGGTCTATCATCCACAACCTTAAAGCAATGGTTTGGATTGGCTTCACTCCTAGTAAATCTTAGCTTCATCAGATAGTTGTCAATCCTCTCATACCAAGCTCGGGGTTTTAGCTCTAAATCATAGAGAGCTTTTTTCAACCTGCATACATGAGATTCTTGATCATGAATCTCAAACCCCTCGAGTTGTTCCAAACCTATGGACTTGCTACATGAGGGGAATGGTCCCCTTGTAAGATTTTCCTTCGATACATCTCAGGCATGTACCTTCATGCTCTTCTTGAATTCAAGCATCCATTTCACCATTTGACTCACATCGGGTAGGGCCTTATAATGAAGATGGGAAAACCTCTGGTGCCATTGAAGAGATGTGTCACACGACATGGTCCCCAATGGACTTCCTGCAACTTGATACAAATTGCCAACCCTCAACCCATGAGTAAAAGCATCTTTGAAAATTCCATTTTCAAACACGTACCTTTCCATCGATGAATGCCACCTTGAAACCTTTGACTTCCATTGCCGAAATGGACACCAGGTTCTTCTTGAGATCAGGTACATAAAGAACTTCTTGTAAATGAATCATGTTACCCTCATTCAATTGAGGGATAACATTCCCTACACCCTTTCCGGGATAGGTGGCATTGACTCCAAATATAATCCCCACGATTGTTTCCATCTCTACCAAATTAGAGAGAGCTTCCTTCTATCTGATGAAGTGCCTTCAAGCACTACAATCAATAAGCCAAATTCCCAAAGAGTCTGGAGGAGAAGTAGTGGAGAGGGCCAATATAAGATAGTACTCCTTTAGCTTGTCAGAACCAACATTTGATTCTTCATACCTAGAGTTCCTTGCTTTCTTTGAAGAGTCAACCATTTCCTTGATGATGTGCATTCCTTTTTCCTTCGTCATGGTACCTATCATTCCTTCAATCATTGAAGATGCCCCTGGAATGATTGTTATCATCATCAAGTGACGTGTCCCTTCTATTCGTACACTCCCTCGCATAATGGCCAAACTTATTACAGGCAAGGCATCTGCCTTTCCATACACCCTTAGATCTGGACTTCCCATTGAAGTGATCTTTAGGTAGGCCATCATATTCTTCCGCTGTGCCACTCGGATAATATTCTCTGCTTCGACTTCACCCTTAGTGAATTTTAAGTCGGATGAGGAACCCATTGAGCCTTTTGTCCTTTCCAACTATCTTCAGCGATTGCACTTTCACTCTTGCCTGGGCTTTCTCTTCACCTCAACTCTGATACCATGTTAATTTTAGGTATGTTCTATGCTGAGAGCAAATTTACTTCAATTTTCCATATTAGCTCAATATCAATTCCAGATTAGCAATCACATTTAGCATGATAGTAAAATGCAGATAGAACATAAACATAAATCACAGAAAACAAGCCAAGACAAGAGGACACAAGATGTGGCACCAACCATGGACAAACCCCAATGTCGGGAAACCCTTGATCAATTATTCTTATGTTCTTCAATAGTTCAGCAAAGAGAGAGATAGTACATATAAATCAGAAGTCAACATTTTGACTTGACAAAATAAGAGAAGAGATCTTCACTAAGAAGACAACACATGAGGTAGTTGATCTAAACACAAGTGATTCCATCACCATGTTGCACCATGCTGCACTATTCATGCTACACCATTCATGCTACACCATTCATAATCACTATGCTGCGCCCAACAATGTGTTGCATTAACCATGATGCATCCAACAATGTGTTGCATTCATTGTCACCATGCTGCACCCAACAGTTAGTGCATTCATTGTCCATGCTGCATCCATCCAAGCTACACCCAACACTAAGTTGTTCTCATTACGGTGCTACTCCCATCACTGAGCTGCACTTTGCTATACCCTTCATTGCACTATGATGCACCCATCATATACTCAATGCATACTGCAATACATCATGCTCCTGCTATACATCCATGCCCATCATAATGCTGCATCCATTGTGCTGCACCATACTCCACCATGTTGCTCCATGCACTTTACTGCACCATGTTGTCCCATGCACCTTACTGCACCATGCTGCTCCATGCACCTTACTGCACCATGTTGTCCCTTGCACCTTACTGCAACATGTTGCTCCATGCACCTTACTGCACCATGTTGTCCCATGCAATACTGTATCCAATTACCACCTGTTGTCGTGCAAATTGACACGACAACGCTCAGACCGGGGGCTGTCACTCTGATCCCCGATCCCTCCGTTTAAGCCTGTCTCCCACGGCTAAGGGGGGTAGACCCTGTCAGAAAGTGGACGACCAACTGCAAACCAGTTGGTTGGGAGACACGAGACACGATAAGCACTAGATGAATTTGACTTTAGCAGACCAGTGCCTTAAGAGATTGTTAAATCGATCACTTGTTAGATGATTATAGAAACATGAAACGTGAACAGCGATCATTTATCATCAAATAACTTGAACGATCCAGGATATCCGGTAAAACCACAATGATCTGGCAATTTGAGAAATAAACCTCGAAAGATACAACCATGTAAAATTTGTGCATTAACCAGATATTATATTCAAGCATGCCAGATAAACATTAATCCCAAATCAACTTTGTAGCCTCAGCGAACATATAGAACATGATAAAATTCCCGAGCTAAGACATTAACTCGCAAAATATTTCCATGATGAAAATTTTTATGGCTTTTCAGACAAAGATTTAAAACAAAAAGTCTAAACTAAAACAAAAATTGAAATTAAAAATTAATCTAAATCTAAAGCTAAGCAAATCTATAGAAACAAAATCTTTAAATAGGGACTAACCCTTTTTTATGCTTTTGAATTTTTTTTATTTTTTTATTGATTTTTAAATTTATATTTTTTTTAATTTTATTTTTATTTATTTTCTTTTTGATTAAAAATCAAAACAAAATGATATAAAAACCAAAAGGAACTACATTACATAAAAAAAAATTAAAACAACAACTAGAAATAAATCTAATCAACATAACTAAATGTAAAGTTACATCTAAGTTATTTTAAATCAAACAAACACAAAGAAGAAACCTAAAATGGAAATTTTTATTTTTTCTTTTTTCTTTTTTTTATTTAACTTTAACTAAAAAAAACTAAAAAAAGGAAAAAATAAAATTTAATCTACATAAAAGCTTTAATCTATTAAAAAATTAAAAAAAAACATACTAAATAAATCTCTAAGGAAATCTACATCAAATAAAACAAAAACCTATAATAAAATCTATTGAAAAAATCTCTTTTTTCTTTCTTTTTTTTTTATTTTATATATTTAAATTAAAAAAATCTAAAGTTAAAATCCTAAAGCCTTTTAAATAAAATCTAAATAACCTACACATATGCTACGTGAGCAAAATCAAACTGAACCTAAAATCTAAAATTAAATGAATCTAAACTAAAAGAAAAATAAAAAAAAGAAATCGATTTTGATTTTAAATTTTTTTTTTAAAGCTCAAAAAGACTCACGCTGAACCCTAACTACGATCTAAAGGAAAAAAAAAAAAACAGAGATTAAAGCTTTCAGCTCGTACCTACGCAAAACCAATTCTTCATACGCAGGTAGAACAGTTCATGTATTACCATTTCGAATTTGCATCATGTTCAGGTGGCGTCCAGAAAACGTGTTGGAAATCGATGTGGAATTTACTGTGTTTGAATGCAGGTTTCGGCGCCGAAAGATATGTTGAAGAGGAGCAACAGCGTTCGATGGGGAATAGGCAGCGTGGTTGATGGGCCTGCGGCTAGAATAAACCCACGAAAAAAAAAAAAACACACTGACACAAAACACCCTATCCACACGGATGCATCTAAACACGACTTATTGGAACGGTTTTATATTTCGTTTTTTTTTTTTAATTCTACGCTATATGCTTGAAACGAAACTAACTGAGCCCAGAGAAATAAAAATCGATTTTTTTCCTTTTTAGATTTTCATAAAACCTGATTCACGTCAAAATAAAACCCATGATGCCAAAAGAAATTTCGAATCTGTGGTGATACGCAATGGAAACGTTGACGCGAAGAGACCTTACCGAGGTATACGCAGAAAATTAAGCTGACGCGGAAGAATCTCACCTGCGTGTGATCAGTTGGGCACTCCCTGACTTTAGGAATGATGAAATTGTAGTACTGAGGGATAGATCAAAATTTTCAGGCGGATGGATGCAGCCCAATGCAGTGACCTTCAAATGCATTACTTTACTGCATTCACCAACGACTTGGCCAGCACATACTGAAAACTAGAATGCTCTTGCTCAGTATTTGACAGCGGACTGAGGAAAACTGCGATTTTGCTCTATGACCAGACAGCTCTTTGGACTTTCGTTTAAGGATTTTGAGAACTCACCGATGAGTTGCCTGTAGATACAAGCAAAATGAAAACTCTAAAAAACTGTATAAAACAAAAATCTTGAAACCCTAGAACAACTAATTTAATTTACAGATTTGGCCCTTTAACAGCCAGATTCATCAATAAGCATAGAAAATATTTAAAGAAATAATGATCTCAGATTTTCTCTGTGAAGAACTTCAGAAAATCTCTCATGCAAATTAGAAAGATAAACCGAAAGATAGACCCAGGATCAAATCCAACTGGGCTCAGCAAAAAATGCTTGCGGGAGTTGGCTGGTTCAGCCGAGAACTTCCCCGAACGCCCACAAAAATCTTCAGAAAATGTTTTCTGCACAGCTCAAAACAACCATCAGTAAAGAGGGCAAAAATGCTGCTAGATCTCAGGAAGTAATGGAGATACCTGCCATTACTTCAGAAACCCTAACAGCACCCAAACCCTAGCAAGTGAAACAAGATACCTGTGCTCACAATACTCTACAAAAAGCAATTATTAACGGCTGAAAATAACATATGCAGAAAATTAAACAATCTCACAGCATTTCAAGAGAGTAACACCAGCAAGATATGGACCCCAAAGTCTTCTTTTATTAACCAGAAACAGATTTAC
>APFE031270125.1:42358-66288 GCA_000404065.3 Pinus taeda | reverse complement strand
TCGCCGATGTTATATCTACAAGTTCTGGCTGCAATTCACAACGAAATTGTTGTATATGTTGAACTCCGCAAAGTGTATGCTCAGGTAATTACGAGATGATCTGATTGATTTTTGGTTGAAGGACATGCTTTCCATTGGTTTCAAAAAGACTAAATCACAATAAACCTTATTTTGTCAGGATCAAGGGACAAACTTTCGAAGCTCGAACACGCCTTTCTTTTCGGTCATAGTTGAACAAATTCATATCAAATAATTGCGCCCGACTGATGATGGAAAAGGTCGTGTCCGAATATGTCATTTTTATTTATTTATCTTTATTTTGTATTGCATTAAAAACTAAAATTTTAGAAAGAAATTAAATTTTATTGTATCCCTAATTTTTGAAAAACATCTTAGAAATTTTTATTGATTGAAATAGATGAAAAATTTATTAGAAAATGGAGGCAAATTGATTTGCAGATCTAAAGATGAAATTGATAAAGCATGTTGCAAATCCTTAATTTATTCATTATTGAAAATGTTTTATAGACATCCTACTTTCTGATCCTCGAGATCGTGCAAAAGCGTGGGAGGAGAGCCTACTTATTCAAAACTAAAAATAACATTCTACCTACTCTATGCTAATTGGAAATTACAAATCATTACGTATAATTAAATTTCCAATGTAATCATTCACACAATAATAATAAAAATATATTCATTTCCAATTTCACGAATTTAAAATGAAAATTTACAAGAATAATTGAATTCAATTGTTGTGAATTTCATTTAGCGAAACAAAAACAAAAACAAAAACGAAATTGATATAACCTTTTACTTGCTTGAAACCATCGAAACCGTCTATCGATAAGGCTTTCATGGGTGTGATTTCCACTCTGATTCATATCATGCTTCAACTTCTCTTTTTCCTCCTCAATCTCTTGTTTGAATAATTGTTCCCCATCATATGTACATGATTCTTCGAATGTTGATTCGTTGTTCGCTTCTGGAGGAGTAGTTAAGCTTTTGGTTGTCGTCAAGATCTCTTCTTCGCAAGAAGAGGAGATCCTGACTCTTTATAGGATCTGAGTGAGTTGTTCCAAAATTATACTCATCGTTAAATCATCTTATTGATACACATATGGATTAGTTGGAAACGGGTTCTTACATCACCCATAACTTAAAATCCGAATGTAAAAAAAAAAAAAAATTAGTTGTGTAAACTACTCTTGCAAAAAATCATACTTTACAACAACAACAACAACAAAAACACTCTTTGCAGGAAAAGTAAATACACTTGTGGTTATCAAGCAAGAAAACTAAAGCAAACTATGAATCTAGAAAGCAGTAAATAACAACTAGTGATTTAATTATCAAGCAAGCAAACTAGGGTAGCTGGTAAGCAAGCAGTTTAATGACAATCAAATCAAATCTAGGAAATGAAATCACTCTTGCGGAAAAATAAACTAAACTTCAATTCATTGTGCCTCCCCGTCAACGATGCAAAAATGTCGGCCAAAAATATTGTTGTTTAATAATTTCCCAATCATTAATTGTCAACCCGAGGATTTTGTAGACTTATGAGGCACATGCACAATATATGTAGAATTGAAGCCCGATTAACCTAATCTAATGCTTGAAATTGAAGCACACAACTGAAATTGAATTGCATAAATTAAATTAATGTATAAATATGAAATTTCATAAAAGAAAAACAACGTGTGAAAAACAACAAAGGATAAATAACAAATAGCAAAAACAAACACATGTGAGCTCACATTCACAATAAAGAAATCCCAATCTATTACATCACAATGGCTTACAATCCTCTCCAACCATAACATAACATAACATATTCAAATAGAGAAAGAGCACTCATTTATACATGAGTTTCTTTGAAAAGGAGATAAGCAACTCACAAATACAACTCCACTTTTCTTCTTCCAATATTGAAGAGAATTCGAAATTGAACTTTGGAGGCCACATATGAGTGCCTTGGAAGCTTCTCAATCACCTACACAGGTCACCAAACTTATTCCACCTTTATGTATAAGTAAATACATGTTATTTTTCTAACTTTTAATCATAAATTCACTTAAAATGCATGAAAATAAATAAATTGGAAAATAATAAGGGCGGCCCATATTTAACATGAAAATTGTATGATAAATGGTGAATGGAGAAATATAATATGGATAAATGTGAGGAATAATGGAAGGAAAAGAGGAAAAATACGACAATTCGGAGACTCAACAATATTCTATTGCAACAAATAAAGAAGAAAAGTCAGGAGTGTGAAATATTAGAAGAAGAGGTGGTAACCCTGAAGAAAAAGATGGAGAAGGCACAGACTGATTTGAACATGAATATTCAACACATAAAAATATATAAAAGAATGGATATGATATAAAATTCCCAAAGGTCTCCAGTTATGAAGGTTGGTGTTATGTGGAATTTATGATTATCGACAAAGGTGAATTCCTTAGACCTAGTAGATTGGTCTTGAACAGCATAATACAAAGAATATAAAATTTTCCTTAGATAAGTTAGAGAAAGGGAAAGAGGCCTACATCGAATTTGTAGCAAGATTCTCATTCCTCCTCACTTATAAGCTCCAATTGTAGCTCCAAGTGCTATAATTAGAACCTGCACACAAGACTGAAACAGACAAAGGATCTACGACAACCAAGTAGTATAATCTAACATATCTATTCAGTGAATCAGCAAGGCATTGAAATACATGAGTGCAAACATAATAAAACACATATAGGAAAAATATATACTCTTTCGTATTAATAGAAAAAGGAGAGAGTTTACAACCATAAATACTAGTTGATCTTGTAGAAGTCTCCCCAAGTTTACTTCCCTTTCTTGCCACAAAGCAAACCTCAATATAAACACTAATGCATGAAGATGATGACTCTTTTAGGCCCAAGGCAGTAGCATAAGGGAACAATCGATCTCCAAAATCCAACCTTGGTACTATGCACGACAGTAAAATTATAGGAGAAAGATGGTAGTTTAGGATTTACCATTATGGGCTCGAGATCCACATATGATGGGAGGATGAGCTCAAGGCATAAGAGGTGAAGTATCTAAGGTAGGATTAGATAGGATTCAAGCTCTTATCCATGGTAAATAGTTAAAACAACCCTTGAAGCTTCTGGAAGAGGAAGCTTCAAAATATTTTTTAGTTTTCCCGAATTTCTAGAATCAACGCACCTGTAGAAAGGAGAAACTAGTGTTGAGTAGCGCTGGTGCTGAAGGGAGAAACCAGTGCTGAAGGCAACTGGCTAAAGGGACATGGTGCATTGGGGATAAAAGCATTAATTTTGAGCAATTAATCCCAGAAACTCGGACATTTTGGAAAGGTCATGCTTAGGGATTTGTCAGGGGATGATGACAACATGCTCACAGATGTTGATTGATCTGGTTTGTAGGCCTATTGACCAGATGTGACAAAATGGCCTATAACAGTTGGGTTAGACTATGAAGGAGAATCCAATGAAATTAATACAAGGGGAAAAAAGACAATTACTTTTGTAAACGTTTTCAAGGGAGACAATGACAGTCCACATCTATTTGAGAAAATGAAGTTGGGCAGCACTTCAACATCAAAGGAGCATAAGCAAAGAAGCACTTCCAACAAATTGTAATAGACAAAAGGAGTGGACAAACAAATAATAAACTGTCAAAGACCATACTTATTCAGGAGATAAGATTATAAAATTTCAATATGGTTATATGCTCATGTTATCCACTACCAAGTAAGGGAACTTTTTCTATGGGTATTGTTATTGTTGTAAAAAAATTGGACATAAAGCTACAAATTATAGAGCTTATGTTAGAAGAAATGGGCTGAGGAATCCTAAAAGAAATGAGGCTAACAATACATTTTCAAACAATGAAACAAACATGAATCTGAACAGAAACCCATTTTCCCCTCTCTTTGATATCACTAAGTGTTTCTATTGTCACAATTTTGGGCATAAGTCATATGAATGTTAGCTTAAAAACAATAGATCACAATATCATAACAATTGCAGAATAAATGAATGATGCAGTGGAGAAAGAATAGAAGAAAGTAGATAAGTGTGGCCTAGTTTTTTATGTTCAAGGTCAAAACAGTGAATAGTATATGGACAGTGGCTACCCTAGACATATGATAGGAGATAAAAGCAAGTTTGTATCCCTAGATGAAAATAAAACCGAAAATGTCACACTCAGAAATGATGAAGCAAGAATAATTAGAGGAAAGGGTACATTTAGTCTGAATAATTGAAGAGGACAGGCATAGGATGTATTGTTTGTAGATGGTATGAAACATAATTTTATGTGTGTAAGTTAGATGTGTGATAGAGGTTGTGATGTTCTCTTCAAATCTCAGGATTGTGAAATTGGGTCAACAACTACTGGGAAAGTTTTGGGTAAAGGAGTTTGAACATAGAATTATATATATATATATTGAAGGAGGATAATGAATAGTACTACATCAGAAAACAAGATGAGTCTTGGCTATGGCGTATGAGATTGGGGAATCTCAATTTTGATCACATCATCATGCTTAGTAAGAAGAGAGCAGTCATATATCTAGCAAAGATAAAGAAACCTCAAAACCCTACATGCAAGTCATGTCAAATGGGAAATCAGACTCGAAAGTCATTCAAGGTCAAGGATAAGTTGTCAAATAGTAATAATTTGTAGTTAGTACATATGGATTTGTGTGTTCCTTCCAAAACAGAAGCAATGGGAGGAGAAAATTATTTTATGCTAGTAATTGATGGCTATTCTAGATAGACATGGGTAACATTCATTAAAAATAAATCAGAAGCATTTGAGAAGTTCAAAATATTCAAAGCACTAGTAGAAAATCAAACAAGGTGCAAGATAAAGTGTGTAAGGTCAAACAAAGGAGGTGAATTTAGTTCAGATGAGTTTGCAGACTTTGTGATGAACTTGGCATAAAAAGGAAATATAATATTGCATACACACCACAATAGAATGGACTTGCAAAGAGACAAAATATATTTGTTCAGTAAATGGCCAAATCCATGATGCAAGAGAGAAACATTCCTCCTCAAACCTACTGGGCAGAAGAAGTACACACAAAAATTCATATTCTCAATAAGGCACATCTCAAACCAAATGGTGACATGACACCTTATGAATTGTGGCATAGTAAGCCAACCTCAATCAAACATTTTGAAGTGTTCAAAAGTAAATACTATATCAAAAACAACGATGAAAAGTTAGGAAATTTTGATGCTAGATTAGATGAAGGAACATTTTTTGGATACTCATCAAAAAGTAAGGGATATAGGTGTTATAATAAACAATTGCATAAGATTATGGATTGTATAGATGTAAGGTTTGAGGAAGAGTTTCCTGATAAGAACAAAAACACAGGTTTTATCAATCCATTGTATCATCACCATGAGAGTGAAGAAAATGAAGTACATGATGAAGAATGAAAAAAGACAAAGACTCGTTCAAAACGTCTGTCAAGGCATGTCCAAAAGAATCAGTCTAATAGTCATATTATTGGAGATAAAAGTGAAGGAGTTAAAACGAGGAAATTTGCAGAGAAAACAACCCATTCTCATATTTCTATGTTGTCACAGATTGAACCAAAGAACTTTGATGAAACAAGACAAACACTGGATAGATGCTATGAATGAGAAGTTAGATCAAATTTAAATAAGCAAGACTTAGGAAATGACACCAAGACAAGTTGGAAAGAATGTCATTTGTACAAAATGGGTGCTCAAAAACAAGATGAAAGAATAGAAACAAATTATTAGAAATAAAGCTAGAATAATATTCAAGGGTTATTCACAAGTAGAAGATCTTGACTATCAAGAAATTTTGCATCATTGGCAAGATTGGAGGCAATCATGATTTTTTTGGCTTTTACATGTTATAATGATTTAAAAGTGTGCCAAATGGATGTGAAGTCTATTTTTCTGAATGGAGAACGTGATGAAGAAGTCTATATGGAACAACCTGAGGGATTTTGATTATCATATAATCCTAATTATGTATTCATGTTAAAGAAGGCACTGTATGGTCTTAAACAAGCATTATGGTCATGGTTCTCTAGGTTGGACAAGTACCTTCAAAAACAAGGTTTCAAGAGAGGAGGATTTGATAGTAATTTGTACATAAAGGCCAATTAAGATGAACTCCTAATTGTGGTTATGTATCTGGATGATATTATGTTTGGAAGAAACAGAGAGTATCTAGTAAAATGGATTGTCGAAGAGATGAAGTATGAGTTTGAGATGTCAATGATTGGAGAAATTATTGTTTACCTAGGGTTGCAAATCCTACAAAAATTAGTAGGAATATTCATTTCTCAAGAGAAATATCTAAAAGATATGTTGAAAATTTTCCAAATGGAAGACTATAAACATGTCTCAACCCTTATGGAAATTGGATGCAAGTTATGTGCAAATGATGAATCACCTGATGTTCATCATAAGATTTATAGATCTATGATAGGGATTTTGATATACCTAACAACATCTAGACTAGATATATTGTTGGTAATCAGACTAGTCGAAATATATCAATTAGCACGTAAAAAACGTCATATACTGGAAACAAAAAGGATATTCAGATACTTGAAAGGGACTATAGATTTTAGACTATGGTACCCAAAAGGAAAGAACTTTACATTGACAACATACAAAGATGCATATTGGGCCAGTTGTGTGGATGACTGGAAAATTACGAGTGGTGGTGCATTCTACTTAGGAGGATCATTGGTTGCATGGTTAAGAAAAAAGAAATCATCAGTCCCTCTATCTATTGTAGAAGTCTAATACATAACAGTTGTTGCTTTTTTCACACAAGTGTTGTGGATAAAATGAACTCTACAAGATATAAATGTAGATTTTAGTGGACCTATATCAATTAAGTGCAATAGTATAAGTGCAATAAGTATTTCGAAAAATCCAGTTCTTCACTCAAAGACTAAACATGTACCTATAAAGTACCACTTCCTCAGAGAAAAAGTGGATGGGTAAATAGTGAATATGGAATACATACCCACAAAAGAACAGATATGATATATATTTACTAAGCCACTTGCTAGAGAACCATTTGAATATATGAGGAACAAATTAGGGATAGTCCCTTCAGACTCTTATAACTAGTTTGACTTCAAAAGATGATCCTCCAATATTGTAGAGAATATGAAAAGGAATGCACAATATAAGGAGGAGACTCTACAGGAGTAGCAAGGAGTAAAGAAGAGGATGAAGAAGCATATGATTGTGCAAATATTCTGAAGCATTCAAGAAGCAGCAAGAACAAAGGACCATCCTAAAATCGCAATATCAAGACATCTTCTTGATGAATATACAACATCAATCAGTTTTATCATTCATAGGTTCATTCTTTGATACAAAATTTTATGCAAAAATGTACATCTAACATGTATATCATTTTTCCCACCCAAATGTACAAAATCTAGTTTAACATTTACTTGTCTAGTCAAATCATGTTGAAGATGAGTATAGATCAATGTGTATCTACATCATTAGAATTGTTGGGTGTGGAGCCTGATTATCTTTTGTATTCAAAGGTATCGCCTCATTGGACCCCAGTTCGTAATGGGGTGGAAATGCCACCCATAAAATATTCGTTTTAAGGGGGATCCAGGGGGGCAACTATGACCTTTGGGAGCCCCCCCTGGTGGGGGGATTGGGGGCAGCGCCCCCTAAAAATAGATGTAAAATTTCCTTGTAAAATGTTGTAATTTTGTAGTTAATTTGGTATGTTCATTAGGTGAAGATCTGACGGTAGAAGTTAATTTTATTTTAGGGGTTTTTTCCCTAGAAGGCAACCCCTCGCTATATATGAGGGAATTGTATTGCACCTATTGAGATATGTAACCAACGCCGATAGGCACAACCGTATTGTTCCAAGTGCCTTTTTGTTGAGAATATCCCATTCTGTATCTGTCATACTAGTCAGCTTCTTTGCCTTTCCGCTCAATGGTTGGTACAGATCTCTTTGATATAGATAATCTTCCATCTGCATCTTCCACAACTGGTATTTTGGTTGTTAAATTTTTTAACCCTAAACCTACCATCTTCTGCCATTGCTCTTACTCGAACCAGGAACCCTTCTCTCCTACGAGTTTATCAGCCAAATAGACCTTCAGCTCTGATACTAGTCGGTAGAAAATTATAGTTTCAGAGCAATGGAACACATAAAATATTGCAGAAAGATAAACACAGAAAATGCATAAAACAAGAGAGACACAGATATATGTTGTTCACCCAGTTTGGTTTACGTCCATGGAGAAATAGCCAGTACTTCCTATATTATCCAGAAAACTAAAGAGATACAACCTACAACAAATACATTTTAATTCCCTCTTCGCTCTCAATCTCCTCTCTCTTCCTCACTCAGAATAATGTTTAATATTTCAAAGGAAATGACAACAGAGGGTTTAATGTCGACATTGGCCAAACTATATGAAAAACCCTCGGCCTCAAATAAGGTATTTCTTATGAAGCATTTATTTAATATGAAAATGTCAGAAGGTGGATCTATTGTTGATCATTTAAATGAATTTAATATAGTTACCAGTTAGTTAAGTTCTGTAAGGGTGACTTTTGATGTTGAAGTTAGGGCTCTATTATTTTTGTGCTCATTGCCATAAAGTTGGAATGGTTTAGTTATGGCCATTAGTAACTTTGTCTCTGGATCTAGTACTTTAAAGTTTGATGATGTTGTTAGTGAAATCCTTAGTGAAGAAATGCGACAGAAAATCTCTGGTGAGACATCAGGAAAGGAAAAGAAGGAGACGCGCAGCAAGAAAACAATCATGAAGCCAATGTAACAGGTGATGTGTTGCAAGATTCTTTGATTCTTTCATTATAAAATATTATTGATGCCTGGGTGGTAGATTCAGGGGCCTCATTCCATGCCACACTTGATAGGGAACATTTTCGTGATAGGAGATTTTGGACAGGTTCGATTGGGTGATGATAAACCCTGTAAAATCATTGGAATGGGTATAGTTTTCATAAACCAACAAAATGGAAATCAATGGTTATTGAAGGAGGTAAGGCATGTTCCAGATCTGAAGAAAATTCTTATTTCAACAGGGCAGTTGGGAGGTAAAGGCTGTGTAACTACTTTTATAGATAAAACCTGGAAGGTCACTAAAGGATCCCTGGTAATAGCAAAAGGTGAAAAGGTTGCTACATTGTATTTATGCAATGGTATTTCGAATTTTGTTAATGCTTTAACCTCTACAGGAGAAGATACGGCATTGTGGAATCATAGGCTCGGGCACATGAGTGAGAAGGGGATGCAGATTATTCACTCAAGAAATTTGTTGCCAAGTTTGAAGCATGTTGATTTAAATTTTTGTGAGAATTGTGTTTATGGAAAATAGAAGAGAGTCAAATTCCTCAGAGTTGGGAAAGAAAAGAAAGTGAAAAATTAGAGCTTGTGCATACAAATGTATGGGGACCCGCTTAGGTATCATCTCTTGGTGGCTCTCGTTATTATGTTACTTTTATTGATGATGCAACCAGAAAAACTTGGATTTATTGTATTTGAAATAAATCTGATGTATTTGATACTTTCAAGAAATGAAACTTTGGTTGAAAATGAGACAGGAAAAGGTTGAAGTGTCTCAGATCAAGAACAATGGAGTGAATACTTGCAAAACAAAGAGTTTGCCTAACTTACTGTTCAGATAATGGAATTCTCAGAGAGAAGACAGTTCCAGGAACACCACAAGAAAATGGTGTGTCAGAAAGGATGAACAGGACAATCATGGAGCGTGCAAGGTGCATGAGATTGCATGCAAGATTGCCTTTACAATTTTGGGTAGATGTTGTAGATATTGTTGTTTATCTAATAAATAGAGGGCTTTCAAGTTCCTTTGATGGTGGTATTCGATAGGAGGCATGGACAAGTAAAAAGGTAAACTAGTCATTTTTAAAAACTTTTGCTTGTGAAGCCTTCGTCCACATTAATAAAGAAAATAAAACAAAGCTTGAGGAAAAATCAAAGAAATGTGCTTTTATTGGATATGGTGTTAATGATTTTGGTTATTTCTTTTATGATTATGAAAAACGTGAAATCATTAGGAGCAAAGATGTCATATTCAATGAAAAGGTTTTGTATAGGATTAGATATAGGAAAAGAAACAGGAAAAAGAAAACAGAGAATACACATTTCTTGACGAGACCACAGGAAAAGTGATGGTGCCTAAAAATCATAATGATCAACATCCAAAACAACAACCACAACAGCAAAAAGCACCTCAAACACCTGAAAGTGGTGTTAGAAGATCTACCCAGATAAGTAGACCCCCTGAATGATACTCTCCTTCATTATATTATGTATTGTTGACTGATTCTAGTGAACCAGAATGTTATGAAGAAGTAGTGCAGGTAGAAACTAGGAAGAAGTGGGAGTAAGCCATGAAAGAAGAGATGGACTCCTTAGCACATAACCAGACTTGGGACTTAGTCAGGTTGCCTATAGGTAAAACAACATTGCATAATAAATGGGTTTACAAGTTGAAGGAAGAAGATGGAGGTAGAAAAAGGTATAAAGCTATACTTGTGATGAAAGGGTTTACACAGAAAAAGGGTATAGACTTTGATGAGATATTTTATATTGTTGTTAAAATGACTTCAACTAGAACTATTTTTAGTCTAGTAGTAGCTGAAGATTTGCATCTTAAGTACTTAGATGTAAATACAACCTTTCTCCATGGGGATTTGGAGGATGAGATATATATGCAGCAGCCACAAGGATATGAGGTAAAAGGGAAGGAGAAACTAGTGTGCAGGTTGAAGAAGAGCTTGTATGGCTTAAAAAGGATCCAAGGCAGTGGTATCTAAAATTTGACAAGTTTATGTCTGAACAAGGTTATACTAGATGTCACTCTGATCATTGTGTTTATCTCAAATGGAAAAATGATGGCAACTATATTATATGTTATGTATGTAGATGACATGCTTTTTGCAAGTTCTAACATGCATGAAATAAATGTGCTCAAAAGAAATTGGCGAAACTCATTTGCAATGAAGGATTTGGGTGTTGCAAAATAAATCCCTGGTATGAGAATAACAGAGAACAGGAAGAATCGCAAATTAACATTGTCTCAAGTGAGTACACATAGAAATGGTGTTGAAAAGGTTTAATATGCAGAATGCAAAACCAGTTAGTATACCTTTGGCTATCCATTTCAAATTAAGTAAGGAGGAGTGTCCCAAGACTCAGGAGAAATGGTTCATATGTCTAAAGTTTCCATATGCATCAGCGTTGGAAGCTTCATGTATGCAATGGTCTGCACAAGGCCTGATATTGCACATGTAATGGGAGTTGAAGCAGGTACATGAATAATCCAGGAAAAGAACATTGAATGGCGGTTGAAGTGGATTCTCAGTATTTTAGAGGTACCACAAATCAAGAATTATGCTTTGGTGGTTCAAACATTGCTCTACAGGGATATGTTGATGCAGATATGGCGGGTGATAGAGATAACAGGAGGAGCACAACAGGGTATGTGTTTACTGTAGGTGGAATAGTTGTCAGTTGGGACTCAAAACTGCAAAGTGTTGTTGCACTCTCAACGACATAAGCAGAGTATGTTGCTGCTATAGAGGCTAGTAAAAGAAATGATTTGGTTTCAAAGGTTTATGGATGAATTGGGTAAGAAGCAGGAGTTGGGCAGGTTATACAGTGATAGCCAGAGTGCCATACATCTTGCAAATAAATCTACATTTCATTCCAATACTAAACATATGCAGCTCAAGTACCATTTCATACGGTCAATGTTGGAAGATGAACAGTTGAAGATGGAAAAGATACACACTAGCCAGAATCCTGCAGATATGTTAACAAAAGTTGTAACCAGGGAGAAACTAAGAATCTGCTCAGTTTCAATTGGTCTTCAAGTATGATGAAGAAGATGAGAAATAGTCAGGTCCAAAGTGGAGTCATTTTCTAACAAATGAAGCAGCGGTGGAGTTGTTATAACCAGTCTCTAAGTGGGATATTGTTGGGTGTGTAGCCTGATTATCTTTTGTATTCAAAGGTATATCCACATTGGACCCCAGTTCGTAATGGGGCAGCAACACCACCCATAAAATATTCGTTGTAAGGGGGATCTGGGGGGGACGACTGCGACCTTTGGGAGCCCCCCCTGGTGGGGGGATCAAGGGCAACGCCCCCAAAGCTAAAAATAGATGTAAAATTGCCTTGTAAAAAAATTTTATTTCGTAGTCAATTTGGGTCGTTCATTAGGCGAAGATCTGATTGTAGAAATTATGTTTAATTTAGGGGGTTTTGCCCTAGAAGACAACCCCTCGCTATATATGAGGGAATTGTATTGTGTCTATTGAGATCTGTATTCTGAGTGAGGAAGAGAGAGGAGATTGAGAGTGAAGAGGGAATTACAACGGATCTATTGTAGGTTGTATCTCTTCAGTTTTCTAGATAATATAAAAGGAAGGATTGGTTGTTTCTCCGTGGACATAGCCCAAACTGGGTGAACCACGTATATCTGTGTCTCTCTTGATTTATGTGTTTTCTGTGTTTATCTTTCTACAATATTTTATGTGTTCCATTGCTCTGAATATATAATTTTCTAACAAGAATTTCTGAGTATTATTTAGCCTCTGATTAATTTGAATACGTATGTATTATGCATCAAAGTATATTATGATAACTCATGTATTCAACTCATATTTGATCTATGAAGAAACAAAATCCAAATACTTCTTCAAATATGCATAGTGAAAGAAAATGTGCTAACACCAAGCTAAGATGAGTAGATTTTATACATCAAGAAGTGTCATGTATGGTATCTTGAAGCCTTCATCACGAAGAACCATGTGATCGACATCAGAACCATATTATTTTCAAATTCCAAATGAAGACACATATATGCAGGAGTTGTATTCATATGAATGCATCTAGTTTTTGTCCAACATCTAAATTATCACAGGGAAATCAATCAAAATTAGAGATAAAGCCAAAGCACAATTCTAAGTCAACTTCTATCATGAAGGAAACCATCCAATTGGTTCTATTATCATAAGGCCAACATTTGATCAAACTACATTGTTGCATTGAAATCAAAATTTGTACAAGAAGTATGTATCCATCATCAGCAAAAAGGAGTAACCATTTGATATTATATATAAAACATTTCCATGCATCAATATGATTCCCTCAAACTCCTTCAGCTCTATTACTTCAATCTCAAAGAATTAAATGCCATATCTATTGATGTTATATTTCTGACCTATGCTCATGTATACAAATGATGAATGTAAAAAGTGTTGAAGTGCATTTGCAATCAAAAGAAGAGGATACTTGAAGCTATTAAACAATATGATTGGATAGGATCAAATGTTAGTCAAATGAAATTCCATTTCCTCATAAAATAACAAGCATAGCCTCAGAAATGACCTTATGTTATGCAACGATCTCACAAAGCAGAAGAAAGATAGATCAACGACTTAAAAAGTATCCTCTTCGAGGAGGAAACCTCCTTTACATTACATAAATGAACAATTCTTGGATGATATAAATGATAATGCATCCTTGGTATATATAGGATTTTAAGGGGTCATAATATAATCGAAGTCTACATAACAGTAATAATGTAAGGGCGCAATGATAACAATAGTGGGCTTCTATGGGGCACAACAATAACAACATGGGGAAATACATGGGCACAACAATAACAATATGGGGCTACACTAACAATAACAATAAGGGGAATACATTAGTATTATAGGGACATAACATGTCCCTCTACGTCAAAAAAGTTTTTTTCTCAATGCTTGAGTAATTATGGATGCTTCCATATAAAATTCTCATCCTCCCATGTGGAATCCTTAGCGGATAAGTTCTTCCACTTAATGAGATACTCTAAATTTAATCGATTTCGTAGCTTTCAGTTCTTGTTTCGATGATTGCTTCAAGCTCAAATATGATTTTCCCTTCTTCGTCAAGTTCTAGAAACACTATTTGAATTGGGAGCTTGTCACTGATAATCTTCTTTTAACATGAAACATGGAAAATTGGGTGTACTCTAGAATGCAGGCAACTACAATTTGTATTCCATAGTACTAATATTTTGCAACAAATTGTAAGTACCATAGTACTTGGGTGATAATTTATTATCCTTCTTAGCTTGCTTGAGGGACATGTATTTGTGTGGTTGTAGCCATAAAAAATTATACCCAACAAGGAAAATTTTAAGGATGGAAAATTTTCTTGAAGTTTAAAAAGATTGGCGAATCTCACTAATCCGTAATATGCAAACTATAAAATGTTTTTTGATATATTTGTAAAATTATTCAAATTTATAATGATTTTATATATAGTCTCTATATAATGTTGGCGATTTTTAAGGTAAAATAATTTTATATTCTAAAATTTGGGCGAATTATCTTTTATAAAAATTGGAAATTGGCGAATCTTTTTTGTGGAAAAATCATGCAAAATTAGCCCACTAGGCAAACATTAGACCCTAAAATTTTCCATGATACCCAATCATCTACATCAAAACTTCTTTCATTGTGATGGTTATATGCATGTTCTTTCATTTGATTTTGCGTTAGAGTGAGGTTATCCATTAAGAGTTGGAGAACTTATTGTTGATGGTCGATGTGATTTTCCACTGATTGAACCGTAGAATTTTCTCTTAAAGATGATGTGATGGATGGTGGACAATATCCATAAATTTCCATAAATGGGGTCATTTTTGTTGCAGTATGGAAGGAGGTGTTATACCACCATTCAGCTAGAGGTAACACTTGACCTATTGTATTTGTTTATCAGATAAAAAAGAAGAAGATATCCTTCCAAAAATTTGTTCACTATCTCAGTTTTCTCATCGGATTGAGGATCATAAGATGAGCTATGAGCTAATTGAGTACCAAGGCAAGAAAATGATTCAATCCAAAAATTTCCGATGAAAATGAGATATGTGTCACTAATAATAATATTTGGGTTTCCATGTCTCTTTTGAATTGTTTCCATAAATTCAGTAGCAATTGTACTCACTTTAAAAGGATGAGATAATGTACAAAAGTGTGCACACTTGGTAAGTCTATCAACTACCAGCATGATGACACTCTTTCCTTCAAAATTGGATAAACTTGTGATAAAATCCCTTGAGACCTCCTCCCAACACTGACTTGGAATGGATAAAGGTTGTAACAGACCCAAGGTCTTAATTGTCTCAACTTTATTTTGTTGGAAAACTAAACATTCCGCCACAAACTTCTGAATATCAAATTTAATGCGATCCCAAAAAAATTCCTTCTTGACCCTGTGGTGACTTTTTAAAAATCGTAAGTGCCATCCATCAGGTTGGATAATAGAAATGGCACAAAGAAATGCTTCCACATCCTCATCCTTTCTTGATGTAGGTTTTAACCCCATACAAAAATTACCTGCATAAGAATTCTAAGACACAAAAAATAAACAATGCGAGACCATAATACATAAAACACATATACACAAAGATTTTCCCTTGGATCCCAAAATCGGGACTACCAGCTTGATTTTTCATTATGTTCCTTTCAATGTTACAATACATATTTATACATGCCGAAGCATCCAATACCATGGATCCAAAACCATCGCGTCCAAAATCATGGACCGAAAACCATCTCACCCAAAACCATGTGCGAAAAACATGCACAAAACCACAGGTAGGTCCACCCAACATAATATAGGGTCCCAAAAACAAAAAAATCAGGGCACTTGTTATAGACATATTTGGGCACATCAACCCCAAACCTACATTTCGATGTATTAGGGTTCATCAATGCCTAAAATGGTTGTCTTATACCCTAAAATAACTAAGTCATCTGAATGCCTCATTCCCTAAAAATTCTAGCTAAAAAATCATCCAGAAAGTGCCTAAACTGAACCATATCTAAAAGCCATGTGTTAGGGTGAGATGCATCTCTCCTGCTACACTATCTATGTGAGATGCACCGCATTTTGGCCCTTTAGTAAGTGTGATGGGCGAGGTTGGACAAAATTCTGGGATAGTTTGTGAGTTGGTTGCTCATGGAATCTTCTAGAAACTTCTCCTATGCCACTTGCCTCTCTGAATTCACCCAAGGATGACCAAGGGAACTAGGAAACCATCTCCAATTCCCCTCTCTTGTGGTACTAATTTCAACAAATGGAATGGAATTCATCATCCCCATTGATGACTCACCCTCTTGCAATCATCTATAAAAGGATCTCCCATCCAAGAGATCAGAGGGGTTGAATTATTTTGAGTTGTAAGGAAGTGCTACTAGTTTTAGTATTGAGGTGAGAGCATTGAATCATTGTTGGTGTGTTCTTGTTGATTCATGAGGTGAAGAAGGCTTGAAGTTGGGAGAATGGTGTTGGATCAAACTTCTTATGGGTTGTAATTCTCCTTGATATCAATAAAGTTCTTCAAGATTTTTCCCAATTAATTGTGTTAACTGTAAATGAATTCATTTGTTTATCATATTTCTAATTCTATGATGTTTATACTGTGATGGATCATTATGCTTTGACAGGTCTTTGTTTCTGTAGCTGTGTAGGTACTCTCCAAGCGTGTTAAGTACAAGGAGGAGTTACGGGATCGGCCAAAGGAGAGGGAGATCAAGCAAGGATTCAAGCGAAAGTTACAGGTTGGTATTTCATAATCTCTTTCTTATATGTTACTCATAAGAAAGATATTGAATTGCTTTAAACTATTGTTTCTAGGTTAGCTACCAAACCTAGAGGGTTAGTCATTCGACAAGACACTGATTTTCCCATAAACAAATTGGTGACCACAGTGGGAGGCCAGATGATTTTTTGTTGCTATTTGTTGTTCTATGTTGAATTATTTAAACTATAGATAGAGTCTGAAGCTAGCCAGGAAGCTTTCGAACCACTCTTGTTATGCAATTGTGTAGTATATAAATGTTGCTTTAGTCAATCTTTGGTTTAGTTTATGAATTAAACATTTGACTTGCAAACACATCTATATGCCCTTTTTCTAGCTCAGTAATCTCTTAGGACATTCCATCATACTTTTCTTATCATTGTTCATCAAAAACAAGTTTGATTCATTGAAAACTACTGCAAATTTAAACCAAAACCATTTTCAGAAGCACTTGTTGACCATCGCATTGTCTTCCAATGTGACTTGATATGCATCTCACCTCCCGAGTGAGAAAACTGCGATGCATCTAACTATCTACATAGGCCAAGTGCAATGATTGATTGAACTCAATTTCCCATCTAGGAGTTGAGGGTTTTTGACTAGTTTTCAGACTTGTTTGGTTGCTTGTTGAATTTGAACAATACCTCATCATTGAAGTCAACTTATATCACTTACATCAGCCTCAATTTAGATTAGGATTAGTAAAGGTTTTTTTTTCTCATTTACAATCCATTGTCGAACAGTGGTGTTAATCAATTTGTCATTTCGATAGAAAAAGTGTCGTAAAATCGTTGTTTTGTCGAAAGTGAAGTGTCGTAAATTCTTCCTTCCTTTGCTAAATCAGTTAAACTATTTTTTATGCATTTGATTTGATTTTTTTACATTCAAAGTGTCGAAAGATATTTCTTCAAACTTGAAAGTGTCGTTTTCAGTCTTCCTTTCTACTTTTGAAGAAAAATTGTCAAAATTTTCCATTTTGTGTGAAACCTTTTGAATCATTGATGCATTTAGTTTTCCTTCTTGAATCATTCACATTAAGGAGAGCTGAAAACAAATACATGCCTTTTGCATTGTGCATATTAAGGTTTGTGAATTCTTGATAGGAATAGCTATGGAAATTACATTAGATTTGCTCTTTGATCTTTGTCAAAGATTTGATTGCTATATCCTTTAATAGCTAAGGTTTTCATCATTCAAACTAAATTAAAAGTTTGTTTATCATGATAGTTGCATTTTAGGAATTGTGAACATACATCACGCGGTGAACCCTCAAAGGAAAAATTTTAAGAAAGATCAAATTAAAATGAACCTCAATTAACTTAACAACGCTTTGGAATTAATGGAACACATCTAGAGATCTAGGCTAGAGACGTGTTCTGGCATATTTAAACATAGTGGCTATCATTTTCACTGAAGGTTGGGTGATTCCTCCTCTTTGATACGACAAGTGCTAGTACGGACTTGTGCTCCCTGTACCGTCATGTATACAGTGGGAGACCCCAATAGGCTTAAATCCTTTATCCATAGGAAATCGAGTCTACCGCCTTATCGATCACAATGGACTGAACACAGCATTCGAGAAGATTGACTGTCATACGTAAATTCCTTGGTAATTTCTCTTTAATTTATCACCAAGGTGTATATTGCAGTTTTGTGATTGGTCTCGTAATCCTTTTGTCTAGATTCTCCAGAGTAGTCACTTTCGTTCCTTTTTGACTCCTTAAAAGAAAAGGTCCATCTAAGCACTTATCCTTTCAGGTTCATTAAAAATCGAAGGCGACTAGAGTCATCTTTAGCTTTTTCTCCACTCTTTAAAACTAAAAAATCAAAGTTGCGTCCAAGTGTTGTTAAAATTAATTAACCGCGAATAACATCCCTATTCCTTAGTTGATCTTAGGTTGAAACATATGGCGACAAATCTAGATTCCACTGATCAAAGAATTCCTTTTGATGGAAATCCTAGTCCTTTTCCTTCTTTCTGAAATATTGGTGCTCCATATTTGGCTACGTTGTCCCTTTCGGGATTTACCATTGGCTTGATAGTATGGTTGTTTTCAACCTCCTTGGTTCAAAATGTCGTGATTTCTCCGCAATCGAGTAAACCTCCAACTAGACAAAATCAACCTCCAATTGATCCTAAAGTTGACCCTTTGCCTTCTTCCTCGTTTGTTTCTTCCTCCCCTTCTTCCTCTTCGCCTAGTGACAATGTTGGTACTAGTAACCAGGTGGCTAAGAAGAAGAAGAAGAAAATTCAAAAGAGGGGCAAACAAGCAACCATTGATTTGAATGCAACCACTGATGAGAAACCATCCGTTAATCCACACAAAGTTTGATATCCATGTCAAATTTATGCGGGAGACAATATTCTTCGAAATTGTCCTGATATTCCTTGGATCTTGGAAGAATGGTGTTCTCATTCACATCATCCCGTGCCATCAACCTATGAAGACCATGTTGGTGACATACCATCAACTAGTGATAGTAAAGTTCATGGGAAGAAGGGAAAAGTTAATTTTCCATGTAGGTTATGTGAAGGGAATCACCCCAGTCACCTTTGTCCCTATCTGGATGAAGCCAAGAAAGTGTTGGATAACCATCATGCTTCACCGCAGCGACTTTCATCTAGTTAAAGGAAACTCTCCCTAAATCCTTCACTAGTTGATGAATCGACTGACCAAAATAAACCATCGTTCGAGCCCACTCTCTCTGAAAGTGAATCTTATGAGTCTATACCCGACCAAAATCAACATGTCGAGGTAACAGTTAACCCGATTTCACCTTCGGTAATCATACCTTTTCCGAAGAGAGTAAACACCATACCACTCAGGTTCTTTTGTTTCTTCAGATTCAAATGAGATTGGGGGCAGTCCTACTATTCCATCAAGATGGGAGGAAAATCCTCCTGCTCTCATAACTCAAGGGTTAATCCTCTCATTTCTACGGTACCCCCTCCAAGTAGTCTAGTCACTTCCTTTGATTAGAATCGACTCGCAAGTCTGCATTCCTTCTTATGTGCCTTTCTAGATCATAGTACAAGTTTGTAATATGATTGTATCTGGAACTATTATAGACGAAGGTGCATCAGTGAGTATCCTTTCCTCAACTGCTTGGAAAGCGCTTGGTTTGTCACCGCTTATGTCTGTTACACAGAATTTGTTGGGCTTTAACAGAGGAACCAGTCGACCGTTAGGGATCCTTCCTCAGTTACCTATTACTTTGGGAGGGAAAACCATTTATCTGAACACGATGGTAGTCCCAGGCCCTTTAGATTACAATTTGCTTCTTGGGTGTGACTGTGTTTATGGCATGGGAGCTATTGTTTCAACACTATTTCGAATGATTTGTTTCCCGCATGAAGGCAGAATTATCACTGTTGACCAGCTTTCATTTCTCGGTCCAAATATAGCTCCTAGTTAAACATAGTCCCTAAATGGTCCATTTATACCAATGGTATCATCCGCGCCACAGGTTAATTATGTGGCAACCTGTTCCATACCTACATCAACTGACGATCAATTCAGTGATGTTGTACATCATGTATTGGGGGCATTGAAACCAAACAAGGGTTCGAGGATAGTTTGTTGTCTTGTGTCAACCTCGTTAAAAAAATGAAACAAGGGGACGAGGATGGTTCGTTCTCTTGTGTCAACATCATTAAAAAATTAAACAAGGAGTATCAGGATAGTTTTTCTACAATATCAACCTCACCAAAAGAATGAAACAAGACCCCAAGGATAGTTCTTTGTCTTTTGTAAAACTCATTAAAAAATGAAACAAGAGTATGAGGATAGTTCTTTTATTATTTCAACCTCATTAAAAATGAAACAAGCCCTACGAGAAGAGTTCCTTGTCTTGTTTCAACCTCGTTAAAAAAATGAAACAAGGGTCTATGAGGATAGTTCTTTTGCTGTGTCAACCTCATTAAAAAGTGAAACAACTCTTATGAGGATAGTTCGTTGTCTTGTGTCAACCTCATTAAAAAATGAAACAAGGAATATGAGCATAGTTCCTTGTCTTGTGTCAAGCTCATTAAACAATGAAACAAGGTCCCCTGGAGCAAATTTCCAAGTCGAATATTTCACTTCATTCCCTCCACTTGATAGCCATGAGTAGTCTACTTAGGTGAATTTAATAAAGCTTGGGGGGCATGCACCTAATGGTAAAGTTAAGTTTCCCTGTAGGTTATGTGAAGGGAATCACCAAATTCACCTTGTCTATCTGGATGAAGCCAAAAAGATGTTGGATAACCATCCTTCTTCACCGCAGCTACTTCCATTTAGTTACCGGAGACTCTCCTTTTCATCATGCTAGGGGCATGTAAATGAATCCAAGCATATTTTTTCATTTCAAGCTTGTACAAACATGAAACTAAATCCAAGCATAGTTCCCTATAGTTCAAGCTTGTGTAAAATGAACCCATTTCCATTTTTAACCTTTGTGATTGCCATTCTATCAGCCTTTTCTATGAGATGAGCCTTGGTTGTTTCATTCCATCACCACCATCTCTTTGGCCTACCATACGCTTTCACTTGGTTGTTTTACCTTTTTTGAGGAACAATTGTAATGAGTGGTCTTATTAGCCAACCTCTTCACATAAATCAACATGTTTGAGAAGTTCCAACATCACCGGAACTAGTTGCTATCCTAGACACCACTCGCTCCTCAAAATAGAGTCCTCTTTAAACTCTTTTCAAACTCTCTAAACAAGAAAAGATAGTCAAGCGCTTGTCTATTCCAACTCGTTAAAGTATTGGAAACGACAACTCTCTCGTATGATTTTATCCTTTTTTGGACTTGAGGGATTATTTTACGAAAAATAACTGATATAGTCTTCTTTTTGTCCCTTTTCAAACTCTCTAAACATGAAAAGTACCGAGTTATCTTTATTGTTAAACTTGTTAAAATATCATAATAGCGACAAACTTGTCCACCTATACAAGACCGAGTTTCACCATTGCTAGACTCTTTACAATATCAAATAGCGATGAGTTTGCCCGAAGGGCAAATTATAGAACAAGCATATGTTATCCTCCTCAAGGTTGATAAAAAATAAACAGGTATTGGTCAGCAATGACTCGGGAAATGGGGAAAAATCTTGAAAACTTATGTTAGCAAGTCACTCTTGAACATGACACTTTCACTTCATCTCCGTGATTGAGTTGGGTTGGGTTATTTCGTTTACTGGTCATCATACCATTGGTCTATCACACCATCCATCATTTAGGGGTAAACGCTACCAATTCATCTCAATGTCGTCGATATGTTCAAGAGAAGTCATTCAGTTAAAGTCTCATCCATTGCAATACTACAAACCTTCATTTTCATCACTGCCATTCCTGAACCTTGTGTCATCAGTTCATTTTCATCCCTAAAAAACATTTGCTCTGTTTCGTGTCGTAGATGTGGGATACATCAAGGCCCTCCTACGACGAGTCACTTCTTGTCGACATCAGCTCATTATCCAAGAAGTTGACTTAGAAACTCCCTTTCAGTGCTTTGAAGCTTGCATACATCAATGGCAAGTTTCTCTCTTCCGGCGACTGGTTGACATCAATGGCCTTCGACCGAAATATTTTGCGTGGTGTTCGGCATCGAATCATCTATTCACACCACGTGAAATGTCCTATTGTACCTTGAGGATCATCATCATTATCGGTGACACCTCTCGTGTTTGTTAAAAGCTTACATCATTGGCTGGTAATCAGACGATGTCTCTCCATGTTCGACCTCATAACATCTTCTCACATGGTTTGACTTGTACTTTGAGTGAAGAATGAACGAGTTTGAAGACTTCAAATCTAGTTTCATCCATCTGGGTTGTGATTTATTCAGGAGTAAAAAAGCCTCGAATGTACAAAGGCCTTACACAGATGGTCATCCTAATCATGGATTACAAATCTATATCTGTAGAAACACAAGTCTATATATGTAGACGACCATATGATCTATGTACATGTAATGAAAGTTTATAAGTTGAGCATGGGAATGCCTCCCTCAACTAGTTCATGAAAAAAATCATATTATCATGACGTATTGTATTGTAATTGATACAGGTCACCTTCTAGTTAGAAATTTCCGATCCTCGTGATAGAGCATTTCACCCGACATAGACATTTACCACCTCATGCTTTAGGGAGTAACTATTATAGACATATTTTGGAACATCAACCCCAAACCTACATGTTGATTTATTAGGGTTAATCAACCCCTAAAATGGTTGTCTTATACCCTAAAAGAACTAAGCCATTTGAATGCCTCATTCCCCAAAAGTTCCAGCTAAAAAATCATCCAGAAAGTGCCTAAACTGAACCATATCTGAAAGTCCTATGTTAGGGTGAGATGCATCTCACCTGTTACACTGTCTAAGTGAGATGCATCGTAGTTTGGCCCTTTAGTAAGTGTGATGGGTGAGGTTGGACAAAATTCTGGGACAATTTGTGAGTTGGTTGCTCATGGAATCTTCTAGAAACTTCTCCTGTGCCACTTGCCTCTCTGAATTAGCCCAAGGATGACCAAGGGAACTAGAAAACCATCTCCAATTCCCCTCTCTTGTGGAACTAATTTCAACAAATGGAATGGAATTCATCATCCCCATTGATGACTCGCCCTCTTGCAATCATCTATAAAAGGATCTCCCATCCAAGAGATCAGAGGGGCTGAATTATTCTGAGTTGTAAGCAAGTGCTGCTAGTTTTAGTATTGAGGTGAGAGCATTGTGTCATTGTTGGTGTGTTCTTGTTGATTCATGAGGTGAGGAAGGCTTGAAGCTGGGAGGATGGCATTGGATCAGACTTCTTATGGGTTGTAATTCTCCTTGATATCAATAAATTTCTTCCCGGTTTTTCCCAATTGATTGTGTTAACTGTAAATGCATTCATTTGTTTATCATATTTCTGATTCTATGATGTTTATGTTGTGATGAATCATTATAGGTCTTTATTTCAGTAGTTGTGCAGGTACTCTCCAGCGTGTTAAGTACAGGGAGGAGTTACGAGATCGGCCAAAGGAGAGGGAGATCAAGCGAGGATTCAAGTGAAAGTTACAGGTTGGTCTTTCATAATCTCTTTCTTATTTGTTACTCATAGGAAAGATATTGAATTGCTTTAAATTTTTGTTTCTAGGTTAGCTACCAAACCTAGAGGGTTATTTGTTTGACAAGACACTAATTTTCCTAGAAACAGCGCTGTCCCGGACCCCATAGAGGAGGGTTACCTGCACCCCTCAAACCCCCTGTGACACCCCCCCACCC
>APFE031270125.1:26235-41661 GCA_000404065.3 Pinus taeda | reverse complement strand
ATAGTGCCACTACAGATTGTTTCTTACTCATCCAACTGACTGCACCTCCAAATAGGTTAAACACATACCCACTTGTAGATCTTCTCTGATCCATATCTCCAACCTAGTGTGCATCAATAAAGCCACGAATATCCAACACCATGTCCAATACTAGTCTTCCTTGGTGGCATAAACCATAATCACTAGTGCCACGCAAATACCTAAAAACCCGCTTCACTATTGTCCGGTGCTCCTTCCCTGGTTTTGACATAACATGCTCAATACTCCCACTGCATGTGCAATGTCTGGTCTAGTATAGACCATTACATACATCAAGCTATCGACTACACTTACATATGTAAAACGAGACATGTCCTCTTCCTTTTCTTGTTTCTTGGGACAATGTTCATCAAATAACCTCACACCTACAGGAATAGGAACCTTCACCGATTTACTATCCTGCATATTAAACCTCTATAGTATTGTCTCAACATACTTCCTCTGATTTAACCAGAGCTTCCTCTTTGCCCGATCTCTTTTAATCTCCATGCCCAAAATATAGTTTGCAGCACCAAGATCTTTCATGTCAAAGTTGGAGGACAATTGGGTCTTCAAATCCTGGATAATTTCTTTGTCATTTCCAACCAACAACATATCATCCACATACAAGACAAGATAAATAACACGGTAACCAATTAATTTAAAATACACATAATGATCTACTTTACTTCTAGTGAAGCTAAGTCCCCGTATAAATGTATCAAATTTCTGATACCACATCCTTGGTGATTGTTTTAACCCATACAAAGACTTCGTTAACTTGCATACCATGTCTTTCTTACCTTCACCGCAAAACCTTCAGGTTGCTTCATTTAGATCTCCTCTTCCAGATCCCCGTGAAGAAATGTTGTCTTCAGATCCATCTGTTCTACCTCAAAATCAAAAGAAGCAGCAACAGATAAAAGTAATCTAATAGAATCTACCCTGGTAACAAGAGAAAAAATATCACCAAAATCAATTCCTGGCACCTGGGAATAACCTTTTGCTACCAACCGAGCTTTGTATTTCTCCACCTTTCCTTCTGCATTTGTTTTCTTCTTGAACACCCATTTGTTGCCAATGGGTTTCCTTCCAGTCGACAACTCCACTAGATCCCAAGCATCATTTTTGTGAAAATATGCCATTTCATCAACCATGGCCTCTTTCTAGAATTTTCCATCCTCTGAATCTACTGCTTCCTTCATAGTTCTCAGATCATCATCAGTAATAGATAAAGAAAAATTTGAACAGAAAGCAGATGGACTATATCTTTCTAGTTGCCTTCTTTCTTGAATTTATCTTCTCACACCCAAAGTTTGTGCCTCTTCGTCTTTTGATTCCTCCTCTGTTGTAGAGTCTAACTCTTCCTCTTTAAGCCCAAACTCTATCTTCTCATGTTCCTTTGGTTGGACTTCATGTTTAATAACATCTTTCACCTCTTTGAAAACCACATCTCGACTGTACATAACCTTCCTTGTCACTGGTGAGCTCCAGTATTGCAGTGATAATGTTGCAAATCCTGGGGGCTTCCTTCTTTACTTTTATCAACCTGGTAGTTCATAACAAACTTCGAAGCAACGTGTTGTATGCACAAGTACTAGCTCTTACTGTAGGGTGTCACTTGATCAACTGGCACAAGTTCGCTAGGAGCTTAAGCCAACTTCTATGAGTTCTCAGAAGAAGCTTTAACTGTGATGAAAGGAAGCTACCTCTACAGGGGCTATTCTACTTGCGGAGAGAGAAGGAAAGCTGGAATGAAATGCAAACCCTAGCAAACCCTAGTTTACCCACTAACCCTACTTGTGCAAGAAAACAGATGGAAACTACTAAAATGGGTGCCATTGACTACTGAAAAGGTAAATTGTATTTATTCAAGCTACTTCTGAAGAGAAATGAGAAGAAATCATCTTTTTATACTTTTGAGTATTTTTATGTGGAATTATTATGCTTATGATTCGACTAGTTGTGACTATGCAGAGGTTTGGTGGCAGAGGAAGATGGAGTTGGCTTTTGCAGATGGTGAGGAAGGTGTGGAGAGGTCTTAAGAAGCCCCTAGTACCCTTTTGAAGACTTCCATTGCGATTAGACTTTGAAAAATCACTCACAGGAAGTTCTATAGGACGCTGCAAGGGATCTAGAGGAGGTCCTACAGGAGGAGGCCGAAAGTGGTTTTTGGAGGTTTGAAGGTGGAAAAATGATGGGAAAGGGGAAATTAAGGTTGGATGAAGATGTTTAGGGCTTTATAACTTATCAAGGAAGATCAGGGACAAACGAGATGGTTGGATTTGTTCGAATGGTGAGAAAACAACTTTATGGAAAAACAACGCAGAAATTAGGGCAGATTGGCGAAATGTGGCGCATGAACTAGGGGATATATGAGAGATGAGTTGGTACTAGCTGGTTTATGGAGGAATGATGAGCTAGAATGTCTACAAGAGAGTTTCACACTTACTTCTCAAAGCTGACCAAAGCAAGAACCGAAAAACAGAGTTTTGTCTATTTTAACCTAAATTTTGACCTAAAACCAGAAAAATGTTGAACAATACTTTATGAGCAGAAAAGCATCCAAGATAACTATGGTAAAAGTTCATAAAATGATCTATCAATTAATCTGATCCAATCTCATCTTTTCCAAATCAAAGTATCACACTAGCAGTTGCATGAAAGAGTAAAAAGTGTGTTTTTGGTGGCAACAATAGTGCCTTGACATCAGATCATAGTCCCAAGGAGGGAGAAAGGAGATCAAGACCTGTTGTTATCCTTTTTGGATCTTTTTTTGTCACTGCAGCAGCTTACTTAAGCAACTTGAAGCAAAAACAACTATTATAACCATCAAAAGCAACCTAATCTAATGAAGTAAAATGAGTATATGCAGCAGAAACTAACTCATGAATGGAAACAAAAACATATAAGTACACAAAGGAGGTATTGGGCAACTTGGGTTGGGCCCTAACCCAAGAGCTTCAACCCTCTGGAAAAAAATCAATGCTGGCTCAAAACTTCATTCATCTTCATTATCAAAAGTAGCAATTACATCACATAAAAACTGTCTCAAAAAGAGCTCGAAAATGAGTTGAGTACAATGCTTCACAAAAGTGCAAAAATATACTAAGAAATGGCTAACCTATTGAGGCTTGAATCCTTCTTATTTATACAAATGGGGCTCCTAATAGTCCTCCTAAACTTAAGGTACTTGGTTCCCTAGAACTGAAGATAACAACAACCCTACTTGACTTGCTCAGCTGCCCCTTGGAATCATCAATGTGGGCCTTTGTAGTCCGAGTTGCTTATGGAGAATTTGAGGAAGGGGTCATTAATGAAGGAGACACCCCTCCTACAAGTCCTCTTCCCTATTTCCCTCGAGTTTCACTGCCATTTTCTCATAATTTCCTTGTCTTTGTCCAAAATTGTCCAAAAAAATCTGCGATAAACATTCATTAGACTACATGGCAAAGTGACTATTCCCATTCACTCTATTGACATAAATATATTCAAAAACATGCACAAAACTATTGAGAATGGTGAATTGAATTAAAATAATAGGCAGAATGAGCCCATATAGTTACCCATTTTTGGGGCTCATCATCACCCCCGTGCTGAATGGGTTGCTCGTCCTCTGAGCAACTAATCTAGCTCTTCATCTTTAATAGCTTTGACAGATTCCCTGACATCCCAAGCCTCTGATGTGATGTCTTCCTCTCTATCATGGAAACCTACTTTCCAGTCCACTTCCTCCCAATGTTTATGTTCTTCCTCTTCCTTAAATCCTTCCAACAGTCCTAACAGTAGTGGAGGACTGAACTTAAGACCAATCCAATTGGCTTTCAATTTTTGCATTGAGTGTTTATATAGGGATACTCTCCTCATGGCCTCCATCATCCTGCTTAGGGAGTGATACTCCCTAATCCTTAAGCTATGTGGCAATGTATTCCACCTTCTCATGCAGGCATGAAGGCAGTCATCGCCAAACAATCTCTCCATATCTTCAAAATGAGCAATAGCTTGTGCTTTCCTATCAACATAATCAGGGAGAACTTGGGGATTGGCTACAAGTTGTTGGTGGGCATAGATGAGAGCCAATGGTTCTGTTGGTTCTGCCCTTATCATCAATGGCTCACTTAGCTCTTTTGCCATTATCTTCTGAATTTCCCCTGCTCTCTTGTCCTCATGGCTCATCCAAGAAGCCATAGCCATTAGCTATAAGTCTCCCAATGCAGCATTTGGATCCCAAAAATTCATGTCAGGAAGTGCCATGTTATTAGGTAAAATTTTGCTAGCCTTGCTTTATCCTCGGCTGAACTATGATCACATAAATCCATAAACTAACCATAATCGTGAAATGGGATTGTGCCCCTCTGGGCCAATATCTTAATCTCGAATTGGAGCCACTAGTCTTTGAGATACAGTCCATAGGATTTAGCTGGTTGTCTGTACTATAATGCCTCCATTGCCCAGCTGGCCATGCAGGTTAACTGGGCTTCCTTTTCCTACAGTTGTTGTTTCAAAATCAGCACTTCAGTGGCTTCCTGAGATTCTCTTTCTTGTTGTTGTTTCATCAGTGTTTCACTATCTGTCTGTGGGTCTTCTTCTTGTTGATGTTTCTTTGTTGCCTCACTATCTGCCTGGGTTCCCTCTGTTTGTTGTTGTCCTTCCAAGATTTGCAGCTTATTTCCTCCTTGAGGTTCCCTCTCTTGCAGCTGCTTTTTCAAGAGTTCATTTTCTTCCTGTAGTTGAGCTCTTCTGATGCTCTCTATGTGCCTTACCATGCTCAGCT
Source organism: Pinus taeda (assembly GCA_000404065.3). Taxonomy (NCBI): domain Eukaryota; kingdom Viridiplantae; phylum Streptophyta; class Pinopsida; order Pinales; family Pinaceae; genus Pinus; species Pinus taeda. Next base: position 36,869 of record APFE031270125.1, on the reverse strand, counting down.
CCCTGCTCATCTCTCTCAACTTGTTTTCCATGTGCCCTATATCTTCGACTCCTTTAGATTTAGCAATTTGAATCCAGGTGTGGGTCTTGACCCTTTCTTTTTCTAGTTCGAAGAAAAGAGGTACAACGAATTTTTGTGGGATGATCTTCCCACCCTCCAGAAGATTGTAATAGGAGCCTAAGATAGGCTGAGGTCTAGTTTCTGGTATTTCTTTTGCCTTACCTCCCTCTTGGGATTGTTCCTCTGTCTTCCTTTCCAGTTTTTCAGTTTCTTTGAGCTTGGCCAGTGTCTCCTGTAGAGAGGTGTGTGCCTCCTATAGGACTGCTTTAGAGTCCATCAATTGGATCCTTTCCTTCTAAGTGGAGGTCTTAGGACTCCCTCTCTCGTAGGTGATGGAAATTTTGGAGGGGGATTCCTCCTTTGTCACAGTAGGTGCATCCTCAATGATAATGGGTTCTTTCGATGGTGGTTGGGGCTTTCCCACCTTGATTCTGGTGCTCCTCCAGGATTTGAAATACATCGATGTCTGTCTTTTTCTTTTTCCCTTTTTCTTAGCTGGAGTGCTAAATGCAGCAAGAACAACTACTGCTTCCCTTGCGAGTGTTTCAGGGGATATATCTACCTACTGTTTTTCTTCTTCACCCTCTACAGTTTTGCCTGTGTTTGCTATTTCTATTTTAATTTTTGTTGTATCAGATGGTGTTTTCTCCCTTTCTTGCTCAGTTGTTGCCTTTCCAGTGGCAGTCTTCTTCTGAGTTGTCTTGGTCTTCTTCTTCTCAACTTTTGTCCTCTTCCTCTTTTCTACTTTTGATGTCGTTTCCTTCTCTGCCTTAGGTTCAACTATGGCTATGTCAATTTTCTCTTCTTCTCTCTGTTTTTCCTCTTTTTCTTCTTCCACTTGAATATCTTATGCTTCCTCATGGATTTCCTTTTCAAGTTCCTTTGTCTGCTCCTCCTCTTCACTGTCGGATGGACTAAGTTCATCTGTGAGATTTTTTATGTTGTCTTCCCTAGTCATATTCCTGAAAATTTCCCAGGCTATAGGGATGGTGTGTGTATGGAGGGCATCGTCTACCAACAACTTAATGAACCCATGGTGGGCCATTTGGTCTGGAACCCGTGCATTCAATTTGGTGCCACACTCTATCAAAGACTGGAGGAGAAAATATGGCAGACTAAGTTTTCTAGTTGCAGGTAAGTCCATTCCATATCTTAATTCATGCAATAATATGAAGTGATAACCATAAACTATACTGAATCTTCCTTCACAAGAGATATATTTCATGATCTGGTAGCTGACCTCACCCCATGGATGAGGTAAACTTGTCTTTCTGATCCCAGTCTTATCCTCTACAGAATGTTCATCAGGCTGAAAAAAAATGTCTTTTTAGCAACCTGTCAGTGGTTTTTCTTCTTTGCTCCAAGGGAGCCCAAGTGGAAGACCTGTGATTATGTTGATAAATTCTGGTGTAAGCTCTATGGTCAGAACCCTGAAACTGATGTAGCGTGTGTTTTTGAATGGGGTCTTAAGGACATTAAAAATTTCTCGGTCACCTCCTCATCATATCCATGAATTCTCTCAAATAAATAAATCCAGTTTGCCTTGGTGAAGAGGGCCACCACTTCTAGGTGCTCATGCAATTTGTTGGAGTTCGAAGGCTCCTTTCTCATAAAACCTCCTGGCATGGTGTTTAGTGACTTCTGAAGATGCTCAGGTGAGGAAGAAGGCAACAACTTTCAAAACCAGAAACAGAGGAATAGCTAAAGTTTATCTTTCTGGAATCGGAGAGGGAATATTCGTGTTCCTTTTGTTCACAACATAAATTTTGCAATTTTTCCTCCCTTGAAACCCTGTTTCCAACCTAAATTTAGTTCTTGACTTTTTTATTTTTTGAGGAAAATACTATTTTGACAAAACAGAGAGTATATGAAATAATGCTTTTCTTCTTTCTCACAAAATAAACAGGCTTTCAAATGCAAATTCACAATTTTCACAGGATTGATTTTTTATGGTTGCACCTCTTCTTTACAGGAGAATACATGGAATAAAAAGACAAACTTTTAGCACACAAAAGAAAATGGAGAGACTGTATAGAATTCAGAAAAACACGGGCAAACTTTTGTGCTCACGTTCCTTGCATTTTTCAACCCAATACTTTGCTTCTAATTCCACCACCTTGTATAGATATATCACATGTAGAGTGGGTTTCTGAGCCTACCTCTTTTCGAGCTCAAATTTGGCAAACATTTTGAATTTTTCCATTGCAGAGCTGCTCTCTGGCCTTCCTGTAGAAAGCCTCCTATAGATGGTGTTCCTGCTGCTATAGAATGCAATAATGCTCCTGTAGAGCCCAATAAGCGGGAGGGTTTTGAAAACTAGCAGAGAACGAATGGTTCGTTGTTCTGAAGGTGGTAGGCGAGTGCTGCAGTTGAGAACTCGTCGACTCAAATGGAAGCAAAAGGTGGTGGAGGCTTCGACCGCATTGTACTTAAGCTGATGGCATGATCTGCGGTGACGAGGTGAGGTGGCAGGATGGGTATGTTATCCCCATCCGAACCGTTGGTCCTACTCTAGTGCCATAATGGTATTTCATGTTGCCCGCCCACCATCACTTCCATTATTCTCACTATACGTCGCCACCACTACCGGTTCTGAGTTTTTTACTTCCCGATTTGATGGCCCACTCATGTTGGCTGCGTATCTAAATTGTTGTTTGAATGGGACGAAGCTTGTTTAAACTAAACGAGGGTGGTTTGAACTGAACGAGGGTGGCCAGTTAGCTGGCCAAAGATTTCATTTGATCGTGACCATCTCAATGTTCATGTAGTTCCTAAATAATATTCATGTAATAGAGGAACAGGTTTAGCCACTTACATGTTAGTTGCTACCATGCTCTGCATGCTCGGACTTGGCACTTTGTTTTTTTTTTTATTGCTGGTGCTCATGGCCTCTGAACTGGTGGCTTCTGCTGGCGATTTTCGATCAGGCACCACTCCTCGTATGTTGTATACATCTCCGCTGCATTGACCCTGCCTCTGGAGTTTGTTTATTAAAGGGATCGACTGTTACGGGAATCCTGCAGGATTTCCTGTAGCTGCTTCTTCCTCTAAAATTCCTCGCTGATGCTTGAGCAGGGACTGAAGAGAAAACTCCATAAGGTTCTGAAGGAAAGGAGTAGCAGCTAGAATACATCAGGTAAGAAACAACTGAAGAATGTTGTTGTTTTATTCATCATCATTTTTTTTTGTTTAAAAATGAAAGAAACAAAATTTCTGTGTTTTTTGTGCGTGGAAGGAAAAGCGAGTCGAAGTGTGGATGTGCAGGGATGGAATGGAGAGTTAGGTGGATGAATGGTGGTAGGGAGGTCTACGGGCCTTCTAGACAAATTTTTAGCCCTCATATTCTTCTCTGAACTTGATTTTGAGCTCTTTGTAGTTTCTACAGGAGCCTCCTGTAGAATGCACACAGTTTCCTGTAGGATGCAAAATTTCAGAACAAACGAGACCAAGATCTGGGAAAAGACAATGGCAATGGAGGGATGATTTATCAAGGGTGTATGAAGCCTAGCCATGTCTTTTTTCTCTTGTGTGGCCCTCTTGCAACCTGCAATGCATTCAAAAGAAGTTAGGTTTTTTCTATTTTTTCTGTTCATCCTTTGCTTTTTCTCTTCTTTTTTTTTCTTTTTTTTTATGAGACAGTTGGGGCACCTCCAGGAGGATTTTACCCTCACTGCCTGCCTTGGGCACCTCCAAGAGGTTTTCACCCAGGGATCTTTTATTTTTCTATTTTTTTTATTTTTTTTGTAGCTCAAGGTGTGGATGGAGTGGAGGCAAAGACCTGCTCCACTGCCAACATGGTTTTACTCGGATTCTCAATGAATTCCTACTTGGAAAGGGGCTTCTTGTAGATCTTCAACCTATGCCCATTGACGAGCATGGGGATGGCTTCTTCATCGATGGTCCAGATCAGGACTGAACCATTGTCATTACATGTTTCTACTGTGTATGGTCCTAGCCATCTTGTCCTCAGTCTGCCCTTGAAATCTTTATATCTCGAATCATACAACAGCGGCCAATCTCCTTCTTGGAATTGTTTTTCTTTGAGGTGTCTGTCGTGCCATATTTTCCTTTGGAGTTGGACTACCTCTGAGTGGAGAAGGGCCTGCAATCTCTACTCATCCAATCCATTTAGCTGAAGTAACCTTCCCTTTTGTGCATGGCTGAGATCTAGGTCCAACTGAGCTGCCATCTAATGTGTTATATTTAAATTCTATTGATAGCAAAGCCTTCTTATCGTAGACTAGCTCATAGGGTGTGAACCCTATGGTGGTTTTCCATGTGGTGTTATAAGCCCAGGTGGCCTCAACCAATCGACCTGGCCAATCTTTTATGCTATTACACACTGTCTTAGTCAAAATCCCTTCCAAATCTCTATTAGTGACTTCCACTTGGCCATTTGCTTGCGGATGACAAGGGGTGGAATTTTTGTGCTTAATCTTGTGATGTGTGAGCAGGGCTTCAATCGGATTGGAGGTAAACTGACTCCCTTGATCTGTCACTAATTCTCTTGGATAGTCAATCTTGTAAAAGATATTTTCCCTCAAAAACTCAGCTACTTTTTCTTTTGTCGCTGCCTTGATCACCTTTGTTTCTGCCCATTTTTTCAGATAATCAGTACACACAATGATGTAAGAATTTTGTTTTAAAGGAGGGATGATGGGACCCACAAAGTCCATGCCCCACTTCCCAAATGGCTGAAAGTCACTTGAAGTTGCAGAGGCATCTCATCCCTTGGAGTAGGTTTCCCCATCCTTTGACATCGGTCACATTGGATGATATATTTTCTGATGTCTTGATGAAGAGTGGGCCAATAGTAACCTGCTTGTGGAATTTTGAAGGCAGTCCTTTTTGCTGCAAAATGGCCCCCACAGGGCCCATCGTGACAAGTTAGGAGAATGTCAAAAACTTCCTCATCCATGAAACATCGCCTCAAAATCATATCTGGGCCAATCTTAAAAAGATTGCCCCCAATCCAGGTGAATGGAGGACTTTTCCTCACAATCTTCCTCTTCTCTTTTGAGGACAGGTGTGGCGGAAACTATGCTGAAACCAAGTACTTTGCTATATCATTAAACCATGGAGAGAGTACTAAAATATCAAATAAGTGTGCATCTGGAAATTGATCATCCACCATTCCTTCTTCACTTGCAGGCAGATATAATCTAGACGGAAAATCAGCAACAACATTTTCCTTATCCGGCTTATCAACAATGGTAAAATCAAATTGCTGCAATAAAAGTAACCATCTAATAATACGAGCATTTCATCTGGTTTGTTCATAAAATACCTAATTGCAACATGATCAGTGTGTACGAATGTTTGATAGCTGGTGATGTAGTGTCTGAACTTATTTAGGGAATGGACTACAGCTAGGAGCTCCTTTTCGGTTACAGTGTAGTTTAATTCCGCCTTGTACAGGTTCTAACTGACAAAATATATGGCATAAGGCAGCTTCTCATCAACCTACCCTAAGGCTGCTCCTATTGCTTTGTTCGAGGCATCTGCGTGAATGTGGAAAGGTAGGGCCCAGTTTCGACCTCTCAAAATTGGGGCAGTTACCAGTTTACCTTTCAAGGTATCCAGAGCCTCTTGACAGTTGTCAGTCCATATGAACTCAACATCTTTTTCCCAAAGACCAAACAATGGAGAGGCTAGCTTACTAAAATCCTTGATGAATCTTTTATAATACCCTACTAAGCCTAGGAAACTCCGAACATCTCTTACCTTTTGAGGAGGTGGGACCCTTTGGATGATAGAAATCTTATTGGGAGCCACCTGTAATCCTTGCTAAGAAATTGTATGACCTAGCACAGTCCCTTCAGTCATCAGGAATTCACATTTTTCAGGACTGAGAGATAGGTTCATTTCTATGCATTTGGCTAAAACTTTTCCCAGGTTAGTCAGAGCTTCTTGGAAGTTAGAACCATAAGGGGTAAATTCATCCATATAAATTTCCACCGAATCATGAACCAGTTCAGCAAATATGCTCAGTATTTCTCTCTGGAAAGTCGCGGGAGCATTGCACAACCCAAAAGGAAGGACCCGGTATTCAAAAGTACCCCAAGGACAAGTGAAAGTGGTCTTATCTTGGTCTTCCAAGCTGATTTGGATCTGGTTATACCCGTTGAACCCATCTAGGAAGAAGAAAAACTTCTTCCCTACCGGGCCATCTAACACTTGATCTATGAAAGGCAAATGGAAATGGTCCTTCTTAGTGGCCTTGTTCAGTTCTCGATAGTCTACGCAAATTCTCCACTTCACTTTTTTCTTTGGCACTAGCACCAAATGAGAGACCCATTCGCTGTCAGGGATGGGGTAGATGAATCTTGCATCTGGCAACTTTTGCAGTTCTTCTTTGACAATGTCCCTAAGGGCTGGATTCATCCTCCTTTAAGGTTGCCTAACTGGTTTACAATATTCTTTAATGTAAATGTGATGAGTATAGACTGAAGGGTGGACTCCCTTCATCTTCTTATAGCTCCAAGCAAAAGCATCCAAGTGGTTTTCCAATACGTTACACAGTTCTTTCTTCTGAGAGGCGGATAGGGATGAATTGATCCTCAAGGTTCTTTCTGGGCCGAATTCCACATTCTTCACTCGGAGAGAGGTCAGATCAACCACACAGAGATCAACTACAGGATTGGCTTGGGTTTCTTCCACCGACTCTTCTAGTGGTAACACACTGGGGGGTGGATTCTGAATCAAGTTTTCAATAAGGTCATCCTTGGTTTGTGGTCCCCCATGCTAGCCTCTACTATACACAATGGTGTGGAATAGAATTCATCCTCATCTTCCTCCTCCAGCCAGAGAGGTAAATCATGTTCTAACAGAGGTTAGGTAAGAGGATATAGGACTAGTTGTTTGGACATATGCTCGTTCTTGATTGTCATGTTCCCAGCTCGACAACTGATGTAGGTATCTGCAATAGCCAACCAAGGTCTTCCTAGGATGAGAGGATACCTGGTGAGCTTTTCTTTTGGCTGGAGAACCAGGAAATCAGCGAGATACTCCCATGAATCAATAGAGACCATTACATCTTACACAATCCCCTCAGGGGTCATGGTGGAGCAGTCTGCTAACTGCAGGATTGTTGTGGTCTTTCTCAGAGAACCCTGAAGGTTGAGTTTGAGCATAGTGTCCCTATTCATCACATTAATGGTAGCCCCTAGATCAATCAAGATATGGGGGATTATGGTTCCATTGATGTGGACATCGACTACAGGACTCCCAGGGTCTAGATATTTCGGACAGATTGCCTGCCCTAACATTAGGTCAGATAGTTGCCCTATGACATTGATAGTTGGCGCATCTCTCTTGCACCTGCCTGGGTGTCTGAAGTACTTCTTCTTATTCATATTCTTGTATATGGGCACATCTTTTATGGCTTGGAGAAGTGGTATCTTTACACATAACTGTTTTAATTCTCCCAAAAGTTCAGTTTCTTCTGGGGTTGGTTGTGTGGTTATAGTTAGTCTCTCAGGAAAGGGTGAATGACTTTTGGTTCACTTTCCTGTTTTTCTTCCTCGTCCTCCTTAGGAGGAGGTCGGCTATCTAGGAGAACCTTCCCAGATCGTAGGTTAATCTCCTGAATCTCCACAGCATATATTGGACATGATGTTTCTCTACTATATACCTATTGGGCCTATCTGTTGTTAGGGTTCAGGTTCAGTTGAGCAGGTATTTGAGGTTGTCTTGGTGGAGCAGGAGGTAATGGTTGTGGTTGAGCAGGTGATGGAGGCAAAAGAGTAGGAGAAGAGTTCTATCGGGGCCTCCACCCCTGATGAGGTGCATTCCATTGAGGTTGTGGTTTAGCATAAGAGTGAAATGCATGAGCAACCGGCAGAGCCTGGTATTGAGGAGGATATGACCAAGGAGGGGGTGTTGGGTAGGAATTTTCCTTAATTGTCTCTATTCCTACGAGGCATGAGAGGAAATCTCTTTTTTGGGTGATTTTTTTGTTTTTTCTGCTTGTACCTGCAAAACTGAAATGGATTGAACAAAAACTTGCAACTCACTGAAATGAATCTTGTTGAAATGGAAATTGCAGAACTGAAATGAAAGCAGGAAATGACTAATCTACTTTGTTGGAATGGAAATTTCAGAATTGAAATGAAAGCAGGAAATTTCTAATCTACGCTTGCTGAAATGAAATTGCAGAACTGGAATGAAAGTAGGAAATGTTTAATCTACGCTTGCTAAAATGAAATTGAAAAATTGGAATGAAAGTAAGAAATTTCTTATCTACGCTTGCTGAAATGAAATTGCAAAATTGAAATGAAAGTAGGAAATGTCTAATCTACTTTTGCATAATTGAAATTGCATAAATGAAATGAAACAACTACTCTTCTTTTGTTGAAATAAACTACTTAGCAGAATGTTGTAATAGAAAATAGAAGAAAAGAAGTAATCACAAAATACTCTGACGCTTCCCTGGTAATGGCACCAAAAAGAGTGGTGAGCTCCAGTATTGCAGCGATAATGCTGCAATTCCTGGGGGCTTCCTTCTTTAATTTTATCAACCCGGTAATTCGTAACAAACTTGGAAGCGATGGTGTTGTATGCACAAGTACTAGCTCTTACTACAGGCTATCACTTGATCAGTTGGCGCAAGTTCGCTAGGAGCTTAAGCCAACATCTATGAGTTCTCAGAAGAAGCTTTAACTGTGATGAAAGGAATATACCTCTATAGGGGCTATTCTACTTGCAGAGAGAGAAGGAAAACTAGAATGAAATGTAAACCCTAGCAAACCCTAGTTTACCCACTAACCCTACTTGTGTAAGAAAAGAGATGGAAACTACTGAAATGGGTGCCATTGACTACTGAAAAGGTAAATTGTATTTATTCAAGCTACATCTGAAGAGAAATGAGAAGAAATCATCTTTTTGTACTTTTGAGTATTTTTATGTGGAATTATTATGCTTATGATCCGACTGGTCGTGACTATGCAGAGGTTTGGTGGAAGAGGAAGATGGAGTTGGCTTTTGCAGATGGTGAGGAAGGTGTGGAGAAGTCCTAATAATCCCCTAGTACCCTTCTGAAGACTTCCATTGCGATCAGACTTCAAAAAATCACTCACAGGAAGTTCTATAGGAGGTTGTAGGGGATCTACAGGAGGATCTACAAGAGGAGGCCAAAAGCGGTTTTTGGAGCTTTGAAGGTGGAAAAATTATGGGAAAGGGGAAATGAAGGTTGGATTAAGGTGTTGAGGGCTCTATAACTTATTAAGGAAGATCAGGGACAAAGGAGATGGTTGGATTTGTTCGAATGGTGAGAAAACAACTTTATGGAAAAACAACACAGAAATTAGGGCAGATTGGCGAAATGTGGCGCATGAGCTAGGGGATCTATGAGAGGTGAGCTGATACTGGCTATTTTATGGAGGAATGATGAGCTGGAATGTTCTACAAGAGAGTTGCACACTTACTTCTCAAAATTGACCATAGCAAGAATCGAAAAACAAAGTTTTGTATATTTTAACCTAAAATCTGACCTAAAACCAGAAAAATCCTGAATAGTACTTTACGAACAAAAAAAAATGCGAGATAACTATGGTAAAAGGGCATAAAATGATCTAGCAATTAAATCTGAACCAATCTCAACTTTTCCAAATCAAAGTATCACACTAGCAATTGCATGAAAGAGCAAAAATTGTGTTTTTGGTGGTAGCAGTAGTGCCTTGACCTCAGATCATAGTCCCAAGGAGGGAGAAAGGAGATCAAGACCTGTTGTTAGCCTTTTTGGATCTTTTTCTATCACTGTAGCAACTTACTTAAGCAACTTGAAGCAAAAACAACTATTATAACGATCAAAAGCAACCTAATCTAATGAAGTGAAATGAGTATATGCAGCAGAAATTAACTCATGAATGGAAAAAAAAAACATATAAGTACACAAAGGAGGTGCTGGCCAGCTTGGGTTGGGCCCTAACCCAAGAGCTTCAGCCCTTTGGAAAAAAATCAGTGCTCACTCAAAATTCATTCATCTTCATTATCAAAAGTAGCAGTTACATCACATAAAAACTGTCTCAAAAAGAGCTCGAAAATGAGTTGAGTGCAATGTTGCACAAAAGTGCGAAAATATACTAAGAAATGGCTAACCTACTGAGGCTTGAAGCCTTCTTATTTATACAAATGGGGACTCCCAACAGTCCTCCTAAACTTAAGGAACTTGGCTGCCTAGAACTGAAGATAACAACAGCCCTACTTGACTTGCTCGGCTGCCCCTTGGAATCATCAATGTGGGCCTTTGTACCCTGAGCTACTGATGGAGAATTCAAGGAAGAGGTCATTTACAAAGGAGACACCTCTCCTACAAGTCCTCTTCCCTGTTTCCCTCGAGTTTGGCTGCCATTTACTCATAATTTCCTTGTCTTGTCCAAAATTGTACATGGCAAAGTGACTATCCCCATTCACTCTATTGACATAAATATATTCAAAAACATGCACAAAACTATTGAGAATGGTGGATTAAATGAAAATAATAAGCAGAATGATCCCATATAGTTACCCATTTCTGGGGCTCATCAGTTACTAGGTTCCAAATCTTATAACCCTTTAAACCATCCTTATACCCA
>APFE031270125.1:0-10894 GCA_000404065.3 Pinus taeda | reverse complement strand
ACCTTCCCCTATCCATAATTTACCTTATTAAAAACTTCCCATCACTAAAATCCCCCAAATTCCTCATTTTCGCACAAACCCTAGTTTCTTGCTACAACTTGGCAATTTTTTAGGCTAGGCCTGTGTTTTGCCTTTTTGGATCCCTTCCCCTCACTCAATTTCTGATATTCTACTTTCCCCTACTTTCTAACATCCGTCCCCACTTTCCAAAATTTTCTAAAGAATTTAGAAGCCCCCTATCCGCTTCATTTCGCTTCATTTCGACAAATCCTTTGTCCCACACATCGGGATAGGTTTCACTCAAATGATGTATCTGAGCAATAAAAGATTAATTTAGGAAAAATAAGAGATTTTTTTGTCTAAAATAGGCCAAGGAATAAAAACCTCCTTTACGTTTTACACAGGTGTCATGGTTTTAGAGAAATGTCAAACATACAATCGCCTTGGGAGAATTGATACACCTCTGAAGTGACCTTGGGAAAATCAAGTTTTCTCCTAGCATGGTTGGCCAAATGACTTGCATGATGATTCAAATGATACCTACACACAAATATCTTTCCAATGAGCTATCATGAGCTCCATTTGGAGTTGAGGAAGGCATTCAAAAGTTGACTGCAACAGCACTCTACCTTGAGGCAGCCTCACAGGGCACATTTTGACCAGTCTTGGGAGATTTGACTTTTGACAGGTCAAATGAACTCCAAACTGAAACATTATAGTTGGGTTGGAAATTAGACTCAAATACCATTCCAACGAGCTATCCTGCACCCAATTGGGACACTGGGAAGGCCTCCAAAAGGCTCCTGCAAAAGGGCGCGGCGCACAGAGGGAGATTTTCCAGTGTAAATTTACACTAGCACGGCGCACATGGGAGGCGCGGCGCACAGGGTTAAAAGGCCTGAAGTTGAGTGAAATCTTCCTCCATAACTAAAAATGCTTCATTCCACAAGGTTTCCACAAGCAAACAAGGTCATTGTGCAAATCAAGGTCATAAAGAAACGTTGCAAAGTGATTAGGATAGCAAAGTGTGCATCGTGCATGTTTGAGTGAGTTGGAGGCAGTTCCAAGGAGTGTGACGCATATACTCAGGGGCGTAGAACACACAGATGGCACAGTGCACAAAGAGCCTGCCCACAGTTCAAACTTTCCATAGGCGCGACGCATACCCAGGGCGTGACGCATACCCAGGGCGCGACGCACACAGACCAAGGGCTGAAACAAGTGCCAAATCACTCCAAATTTTTGTGAATGCTATCAAATTGAGAGGTAGGCTTTATAACATCACTTTCTCATAAAATTTTATCAATGATATGATGGTTTATACCAATGTTTGAATGCAACCAAATTCATAAAATCAACCATAAGAAATCACCAAAAAACATGAATGGCTAGGGTTGCTAAAGTGAGTTGTTAGTGCCAAGGTTCCATTCCACCCATCATTTTCCCCTCACCTACCATTTTTCCCATCCTCCCTTTATCAGTTTTCCTAAAATCCCTGCCCTAAACTACTACCAAACCCTCTCCCCTATCCCTCCACTATTTGGTCAACATGACACCCCAAACCCTACCCTATCAAAATACCCAAACTCCTCCCATATCCCTAAAAAAATTTCTCCCTATAACCCTTATTCCCATTACATTACTCCCTTCATAATACTCCCTGTTTCATTGTTCCCCTTGGCGACAGATATCACAAAGGCACCCAGCCTCACACCATCATCAAAGGGCGGCCTAGGTACAGTATACACAACAGTCATGGCTTCACAACATTCATCGGAGTATGAGATGGAGACACATAGTGATAGGAGAAAGTGAACAAGGACAAGTACATGCTCAAGCACATGAAAAACCATTCTTGGTCATGCAATCATGTTTTCAAGGTACGAATAAGGAATCTAAAGGCAAATTTGAGCAAAGCAACAAAAGAGGCAAAATAGGCAAAAGAGAAAGATCGGTTTCGAATCTTGGCTGAAGCTTTTGTGGCCCAGCATAGTGCCTCTTAGAGAACCTCCAGCCCAAATTTTGAGACATTTGGGACAATTTTGGTCACATGGAAATTTTTTGGCACAAACAGAGGTTTTTTCTCTATACGCGTCGTGCCACCGGCGCGACACGTGGGATTGGGAGCTCAAATGAGAAATGGTTTGCATTTTTGGATTCAGCATGCAAAATCACGACTATTGGCACTCGGTCAAGAAATTTGGGCATGATTTGAGTCTCCAGGAGGTCAAAAACACCCCAAAAATGGCCTCACTGCCCCTATTTTGACACATAGGAAGCAGTCTTGGGAGAATGAATATTGGGAGGGGCAAATGAGCTCCAAATTCAAAAATTCCACTTGGTTTGGAAAGTAGACAGGACAGGATTTCTACCAAGCACACTTGGGCACATTTTGGACTTCTGCAAGTGCCTCAAAACTGGCCTAAAAGTGGCGTGGCACATACAGAAAAGGGCGCAACGCATATAGAAAAAAGGCCCAAAATACCTCTGTTTCGCGAAATTTCGCTTCGCGACTTTTCATAAGTGGGCCCTCTCATCTACACTTCATTTTTCGACACCATAGGCAGCTTTTAAAGTATTTTCACTCCATATGGGCATCTATCCAAGTGGCAAAGGAAGGCAAAGGGTCACCCAAGCCATTTGTCATGTTTGTGGCGCTGCACCTATAGCTGATGTTTGGCTCTCCACCTTCATTTTGCAATGATTTGAGTAACTCCCTAACCCCTGGTCGTTCTATCTCTTCATGGAACATTCTATATATTGTATGCAAACCATTTGCAAAGGATTGGTTGGCTTGTAACTTCTGGGAGACTGTGGGAAAGAAACTTTGTTTCTGCATTGTATATCTTTTACAGAGGATTAATAAAAGGCAGTGGCTTTGTTTCATGAGATTAATGTGGTTGTAAGCGTAGCAAATGTGTCTCTTATGTTTCAAATGTATCTTGTTATGTTTCATAGCTCATTTCATATTCATTTCCAGTGAAATTTTCTAAGTTAGCTAAGGTAGAATTCAATTTTATTGCTCTGCCTGTGGGAAAATTTCATGTTCAATGTTCATTCTTCTGTTGAAAAGGATTCTTGTTGTCCATGCCCTTTTCACCCTCTTAATCAATCTCTCCATTCCGCACTATATTAAACTAAATTTCTAGGCTTTCCTCCTATCTTGCCTCACGAAGTAATCTGTGCCTTTGTATTAAGTTATCTGTTCATTGAGGTCCATTGGTCCCATACCATCCCAGAAACACAGTCATTCATAAAAATCACTTCTTGTATCCATATTCACTTACTAGCCTAAGATAAATAGTTCACTGTAAGTCATCTCAGGCCTTTTCGCTTATCTATTCACTGAGTGTGACTCGGAGAGAGCCCTCTCCTGTTCTAGTAGGGCTAGCTACCAGACTAAGCGTGGTTTGTGGTTACCCTGAATTTTGCCTTCTTTCAGCCTAAGGTGGATTTAGGTGCTAGCATATTCATTGATTGACTCTCAGTCAAACACTTTTAAATTTTACTATGTAGTTATGTTAGAGAGCTCTTAACTATAACTTATCCCACATTAAACAACAAGGAATGATCATTATCTGATCTCTCAAGGCTAATGAATTCTTTTGCAAACGTTGTCTTCCTATTTCTACCAAAATCCAAAATGCAACCAACCTTGGCGTAATGTCCCTTTCATTTTGAGCAACAACGTATTATGTATATTTTTGGCATTTTTTATCAGTTTTGGAAAAAGGGTAATTTTGATATTTTGTGTTTTGGTAAAGAGGTGGCAACCATGTCAACTCAATATTAAACTAAAAATAATTCTCAATGAGAAATTATAAAAGGGGTAAGGAGTTCATTTGAAAAGGATCATAATTCAGCAGTTCTAATTGTAGATGAAGCGAAGCTCAAGGGGGTTCAACTAGAGGGTTTCAAGGGAGATCCTCAACCTAGTTTCAGTAGACTTAATTGCGACCCTAGTTGGTCCCCAATTTCAATGAATTTAATTGTCACCCTAGTTGGTTTTCACTTGCAAGATTTCACTAATATTCTTGTAGGAGTACTGGAGAAAAATTTTATTGTAGGAAGGCACCATTGTCAAGAAAATAGAAGCCTAGGGGAGGGCCAAATTTTGTGACCAAGAGGGTTGAATTTGTAGGGAGTATGAGCTCACCTAAAAGGGTCAAAATTATGCCTTTAAGGAAGGCCAAATTGAGTGGAGGGAGATGGGCCAACTTTATTTCCACCTCAGGGCTGAATTGGAGGAGGGTCAAGTGCTAATATTTTAGAAGGGCCTAGTCCATTGTTTTCCAAGAGGTAGTGTTCATTCTCCATGTGGATCAAGAAGGTGTTTAAGACACAAATTTTGGGAAAATTGATGGTGGAAAGGGGATCAAATTTCCTAGCTAAGATTGGAAAATTTATTGTCATTTCCTAAGGGGTCAAGTTATTGTGAAAAGGGGTCAATTTTTTGTTCAGAGGGATGGGTTTAGTGAGGGACACATTCTAGTGGGTAAAATTGTGAAGGATGAACCATTTTCCAGTTGGGTGCACTTCCAAATTTTTCCTTCAAGGGGCTGAGTTGCTTGTGTTGGAGGTTGAGCTTATTTTTATGGGCATAGATATTTCACGAGTTGGTTGATCTGATATCTCCATCAACTAGTGTACTTTTCAGGTTCCTTCTTCTAAAATTGTAGAGAAATTCTTCCAACTTATGTAATAATATAATTTCCCTTAAAGTGAAATTTCTATGTATGCTTTGTGGTTGTAACATAGTTGTTTACTATGTGCTTAATGTAATTCTTGAACTATTTTTGTAGCATCCTATAATTGCATGATAGAAATTTTCATGCCAATTGTTTGTCAAAAGTCTGCTATGAGAATGGTTTTAAATCTTGAAAAAAATTATGCAAACTTTTAGTGCTAGTATATTATAGTGATATCAAAGTATGGTCTTGGCCATTTGTGGTATCAAAACTTATGAGCTTAAAATGGTTTCAGAATGTGACATATAGGAGACAAGGGAACATAAATAAAGAGAAAGAGTTGAAATTTGGTTCAATACTATATTATATCTACAAAACAAAAATAATCATTACATCAAAATAGGTCTGTATGACAGGGATAGACAAGGATGAGGCAACATTCCAAATTTTTCTTAAGGCTCTAAATGACCTGGATAAGGGCCAGAAGGAAATGGTGGAGGAAATAGGGAGGCAAAACATAAATAAGGGTTACATTACATAATCATACATTAGTGAAGGGATAGAAACATCCCAAAACATTGTCATTACAAACCCCCACAGTCATCCTCACACCAATAGTGGAATGTCCCAGCATACCAAGCCTAGTTTATTGCCTACCAACCCCTCAAAACCAGTTGAACAAGAAGATATATCTTTGGGAGACGATTAGAGGGAATATCAGTCCATGGAAGAGGGCTTCCAGGATGTACTCTCCTTTAAATATTTATGGTTACTAAATAATGGAAACAAAGGAAAGGGAATAATGGGTGTGCCAACACCGGGCACAAATATTCAACATGTTGTTAGGAAATTAACTCTTCCCAGTTTTGATGGCTATACTAGATGCACAACTAGGGTGTGGATCCAAAAGTTGGATACCTATTTCCAGTTGAACCAGGTGATGGAAGTTGATGCCATTAAACTTTCCACACTACATTTAGAGGGAGAAGCACACGATTGGTGGTACCATGGCTTGACCACCTTGGGTCATGCTAATGTGACCTCTTATGAGGATTTTTGCACAAAGGGTGGTAGAGCATTTTGACTGGAAGGAGACTGAGATGTATTTCCGAGAACTGACACAACTTAGGAAAACAAGGAACCTAGAGCACTATATAGTAGAATCCATGAAGTTGTCTATGATGGTGTTAGATTCATCAGAGACCTAGAGGATCACAGTGTTTTTAGATGGTTTAACTAAGCCCTTGTGTGGGATATTGAGATCTTATATGCCCACTTCACTACAAGATGCAATTAGTAGAGCACAAGATTTGCAAGATGCAATCCCAAAGACCAGAGCCCAACCCTCCCACCAAAGAAGAAAGAGACTACACCTCCCTAGAGGGAATGGGCAGGGAGGATTCATCTTGATGAGGAGACCAGGAGAGACCTCAGGAGGAGAAATTTATGCTTCACTTTCCAAGAGCCTTGGGCACTAAGAAACTGAGGTATATCTAAGGGGAAAGCACATTATATTGAGGTGTTCTTGGACGTTGAAAGCAAGGAGGATGAATAGGATCATCCCCAGGAGGAGCTAAATAATATGGAGGGTGAGTAGCCCTAGGAAGGGGAGAAGAGCAACATTATTTCCACACTCACAAGGGTTTCTCTTCATCAATATCTCACTCTCAAGATTCATGGAAATATACAGGGGTAGAGGGTGATAGTTTTTGTTGAAATTAGGAACTACCACAATTTTATTGACTCTGACTATGTATCCAAGCAAGGGCTATCCACCACAAAGTTTGAGGGGTTCTCCATCGCCATACCGGGAAACAAATTCATGCAGTGTAACAGGCTGATCCCAAATTTGAGCTTGACAATGGGGAACTATACCATCATAGATGAATTCATTGTGACTAACATTCATGACAACAACATGGTGTTGGGGGTTTAGTGGCTCATCTCTATTGGAAAATATACCACAGATTACCAACAGATAGAGATGGAGTTCTCACAAGATGGCAAGAAGGTAGTTTTGAGGGGCATGCACACTTACCCACCCAAAATAGTCACATCCAACAAAATGGAGGTCATTTTCTTACACATGGACATTAAATGGGAAGTTGAGTCTAGAATATTGGAGAAGAGGGCAAAGAGTTAGCAACATTTAATAGACATATCAACTTTAATACAAAATTACGAGAAGGTGTTTGGGTTCATTCCACTTAGGAGGCCACCTGACCGGGATTTCAAGCATATCATTGAGTTATAGGAGGGGGTTTAGGCAATTATTACCACTCCCTATAGGCACCCCAGTGAATATAAGGATGCAATAGAGAAGTACATTTGGGAGCTACTCGCACTAGGCCACATTTGCACTAACTCCATCCCATTTTCCCCATCAATGGTACTAGTCAAGAAGAAAGATGGGTCCCTCACGATGTGCATCGATTATATTGCACTGAATAAGAAGACCATAAAAAATCGATACCCCATTCCTAGAATTGATGAATTGATAGATGAGTTGAAAGGGGCCAAATATTTCTCTAATATTGACCTTCACTTGAGTTGGCATTAGATCAGGGTCAGAGAGCAGGACATTCCAAAAACAACCTTCATATGTCACTACGACCATTATGATTTATTGGTTATGGATTTCAGGCTGACCAACACACCAACCACTTTTTAGTATTGAATGAGCCATGTGTTCAACAAGAAGTTGTGTATATTTGTGCTTGTCTTCTTCGATGACATTTTCATATACAATAGAACATGGGAAGAACACTTACAACACTTGGAGGAGGTATTAAGGATACTAGATGAGCAGTAGTTTTATGCTAAATTTTCCAAGTGTGAGTTTTGGTTGACTGAGATGCTCTATTTGGGGCACGTGAAAGGTGGAGAATGGGTGTAAATGCACCAGGAGAAGATTTGGGCCATCATTGAATGGCCTACTCTCAAGAATGTGACAATGTTAAGGGTATTCTTAGGTATCTGCACTTACTACAGGTGGTTCGTCAAAGAATTCTCCCTGATTGTGATACCACTTATAGACTTGACCAAGAAGGACTCCTTCGTATGGTTGGATGCAACACAGAATGCCTTTACACAAATGAAAGAGGTAATGAGTAATTTTCATGTTTTGGCTTTACCTAATTTTTCTCAGCCATTTGTGTTGGAGTGTGATGCTTTAGGTGATGGGATTAGAGCAATACTAATGTAGAATGGCCACCCTATAGCTTTTGAAAGTAAGAAGAACCTTGATTATGAGTGTCACTACTCTATTTATGATAAAGAGATTCTCACCATAATGCATGCACTGACCAAGTTCAGGACATATTTGGTGGCCAACCAGTTTAAATTTAAAATTGATCACAATAGTCACTAATTCTTCCTTTATTAGAAGGAGTTAAATGACTAACAACAGAAATGGGTGAGCAAGGTATGGGCATATGATTTTTATATTGAGTATGTCAAAGGGAAAAACAATGTGGTTGTTGATGCACTTTCTAGGAGGTCTATAACATACTCTTTCATGGACACTACCATAGATTGGAAGTCCCAATTGTTGGTAAAGTATTCTAAGAACATGATGGCATGTGAGAAATTGGATGGGAAGATATTGGACAATTGGTATAGTGTGGTGTAGGACATTATTTATTATAAGGATATGATTTACTTGGTGCCAGAGACATAGCTGAAGAATAAGGTTATACATGCATCCCACAATTCCCCACTATTAGGTCCCTATAATACTAGTGATTACCCCATTACTATTGTAGTTGTATCCCTTATTAATATTGTTATGCCCTTATTGTCCCCATATTGTTATTATTGTGCCCCATAGAATCCCTCTATTGTTATTTTTGTGCCTTTATATTATTATTGTTAGGTTGGTTGGGTTATATTGTGACTCCTTAGAACTCCTAATAATGAAAGGAGGTTTTTTCATTTGAATCATCAAAGAAATCATTCATTTGTATAATGTAAAGGAGGTTGCCCCTCGAAGAGGCTAGTATTCTAAGGCATTGATCTAATATTTTCCTATCTTTTTAATGTGAGCTGGCTTTTCATTAACAATTTGGTATCAAAGCTTTCCTGGATTTAGGGTCTCCACTGCTAATAGGTCATCGTGGATTTTTGCTATAACTTTTTTTTCCTGCGCCCAACGTTTTAGAACGAAATAAAATAAAATAAAAATAAATAAGAATAAAATAAATAAAATAAAAAATAAAATAAAATAAAGATAAAATACAAAAAAATTTCCATTTGATATGGAAATCGTACTAAAACTCGTGGTTTTGAATTTCAGAGCTTTTTCGGCACTATATTTGTGGAGATATGATCTGAGGAAGTTGGTCCTTTTGCAGACTGCTGAATTAAATTCCAAACAGGTGACCTGGGGAAAATCGTCATAACTTTCTCTCTGAGCATTGGATTGAAATTTCGTAAGAAGGTACAGAAAGAGGACATATTGTAGTTTCTTTTAGATATTTTTAAAAGTCAAAGGTCAAAACAAGGACATGTGGCATGTCATACAAGTTAGCTCTATTGAACTAGTCTATAATCAGGTCACTGTGAGATATTTGGCATAACTCTTCCTTGGAGAATCCAATTTGGATTAGACTGGTGGCATTAGAAAGAGGACACGGAGGGATACTGTATATCGTAATTTTTGAACTGGATGATCCAGAATTATAGAGATACATCAGAGGCAATATCGAGCTCCTACAAAGTGAAAAAAATGTGTAGATTTTTTTTAAAATTTTTGCTTAAGCTTGGTTTGAATAATTATTTTGAAGGAATTCAAAGGGAATAGTAGAGAATTATTATTGGTAACTGATGCCCCGGGGAAACAAAATGTAAACACCTAATAAGAAACCTGAAAGCTCTAGCATGACTCATGAAAAAGAGGAAGAAATGCTACATGATATATCAAAATTACAAGACCAAGTGCAACAAATGTCACTCTCACAAAAGCTAACATAAGCTAAGATAAATGGTGTGGAATCTAAGATAAAGGTTGTGGAAGCTAATATGAATGGCGTGGAAGCTAAGATTGACGATTTGAAGATAGATTTGAAGACAGATTTGACAAATTTTCTACAAGAAATACTTACTAATGGTGAAAGGGTAGTAAAGAAAACTCATGATGCGAACAAAAGAAATGTTAATCATGATTTCATAGACTCTAATGTCGGATCGAAAACCCACCATATTCCAAAAATTGATATGAGTAAGTTTGATGGCAAGAATCTTACAACATGGATATTACAGATGGAGCAATTTTTCGATCTCAATAATGTGCAAAACACACAAAAGGTACATATTGCAACTTTATATTTGGAACCAAATCAGTTTTGTATGGTATCAATGGCTTTGCTCTCGTAAACAATTTATCACTTGGGCAATTTTTACGGAAGAATTGATAGCACATTATGAGGATACAAAAAGCAACACTTTTTTTAGTCAATTATAAGTCTCAAACAAAAGGGTTCAATAATGGAGCACATTGAGGAGTTCCAAAAATTGAACATAAGGGTAAAAATATTCCATAGGAGCATAGGAATGATGTGTTCATAGGGACTTTAAAGGATAATATCCAACATGATGTTCGCCTTTGGGAACCTGATTCATTAGAGAAGGCATTCAGGTTAGCAAGAAAAATGGAAAGCAAAATTATAGCAACCAGGAAGCATACCACTCACAACTATAAAGATGGAAGTGTTGTTGCCCCTAGTCTTCCACAACCTATAAGGTTGACACCACAACAATTGGAAGAAAAAAGAGCAAAAGGGATTTTCTACAATTGTGATAGCAAAAACACTAAAGGTCATAAGTGTTTTGAGAAGAAATTATTCTACATAGATTGTGAAGAGGAAGAAGAAAAGGAGCAAGAAAGGTCAAAAGAAGAGGATATACTCCAGGAACAAAGCCTAGATGAAGAACAAATGAATCTGACCATCTTGTAATCATTGGCCGGAATTACCACTCCTCAAACCATCAAGATAGAAGGACAAATCAAGAAGAAAAAGGTAATAGTGTTGATTGATTCAGGAAGTACCCACAATTTCATTCATTGTAAGGTAGCAAAAGAATTGAATTGCTTCCTATATCCAGCACCAGAGTGTCAAGTGATGATTGCAAATGGAGGAACAATAAATTGCTCTAGAAAGTGCCATAATATCAAGCTGTCCATGGGAGAATATGTATGGACTAGCCCA